>NW_024121876.1:12366392-12658892 GCF_016745375.1 Pimephales promelas | reverse complement strand
TACACTCCGTGAGTAGTGACTTTTCCCTTGTGAGTGGTGTAAAATATGTAGTTGGGATTGTTTCATGTAACTTAGTTCTCCCTCGCTGTGTTATGGGTTTGTTATGTTGGGGATAGATGTGCTGTTACGTTCGTGAGACAGCTGATGATTAGTATTCATGTCATTGACCGTAAAACAGTACGTTACAGGAATCACTAACCCGATAGAGACTTTTACTAAAGTCTTTTATCACTAAAGTCGATCGCGAAGAATTTTAAAAATCAGAGAAAAAAAGCCTATTGTGTGTAGTAAATAGTATCTATGGGATGCGGAGATGACATGATTGTAACAGCGCGCGCACTTCCGACCTTTGGACTCATGCGGACGAGTCCCAGCTCAGCCACAGTAACAGCTCATATTAGCCAGCTAAACTATTACTACCCTGTTAGAAAAAATATATAGCTGCTCCCTCGCTGTATTATGGGTTTGCTACAGTATGTGTGGAGAAATGTGCTGCTGGTTACGTTTGTGAGACAATCAGCTGATTATTATTTTATTAAATTATATATTAAAACCCTTGATCCTCACCTGACTATGGCTTTGTAAACAGACAGTATTCATGATGTGGTTTATAATGGACTGTGGTACAGAAACAGTGACAATGTTACACACTCTTGGCTTACTCTGGCTATTCTCTGCTGTCTCAGCCGACGAGATGTTTGTCCCGTTTTAGCAACCGTAGCTTCTTCGAAAGGGAGGGGTGAGCAGTGGGCTGAGCCCTTAGTGCAAACCTGGTGCAAACTCGCAACCGAACCACTAGATGTTGCTAAAAGTCACACATTGCTCCTTTAAGTAGCAAGCAAAATAACTGCTATATATCTCGACACAAAAATGCATGAACAAAATATAATTTTCCCATATTTACAAGAGGCAAAAACATGCCGTAACAGGAAGCATAGGCAAACAGAACTGATGGCAAAACACCCTACTGAGTAACTTGATAAGATGGATGTAGTAGCCCTCAAATGTCATGTATAAAGACAGATGAACATGCAGGTCAATAATACACAAGGCCTTCCAGTGGTTTCTCATTTGTCTTAATGAATTCAGAAGACGAGGGGGAGAAAGAGACAGAATGTTTTGTGTTATTGGTTGATATCCGGCTAAAACAACAGTGTTCCCCAGGAGATTAGTTTGGCTCAGGGTCAGTGGCTTCACTCAGCCGCGTCACTTTCTGTAATGCAGAAATCCATAAGGTTTGCCTGTGAATGGCCTGGTTTAATTTCAACACCGTAGTAGAGCGGCACTGAGATCCAAACCCAACATGCTATACTTGTTTACTTCATAAAAGTATCTTCATTAAGCATTAATTCATTGTGTGCACATTTTCTTTAAATTGATGTATTCAATTATTCAAAAATACATTTAAGTTTAATTGATAAAGACAATGACATCTGACGAACACGTTTTTAATTTCTAAAATTATGTTGCCATGTCTCAATGTCTAAGTGTCGACCAGAGATTGTGTTTTAATTATTAATATTTTATTTTTTTAATTAAAAACATTGATAAAAACCTTTGGCATACTAGTTCATGTTAGTTCAGATAAAATTAGTAATGATATAATTTGAAAAGTAGGTTTGAAGACATTCTGAATTGTAATGATTAAGATGTGTACTGGACAATATTTTATTACTTTATATTTGACAGTTTTATATTACTTGACATATTACATTACTTACTTTAAAGCTGCGGTCCGTAGATTTTTGGGGGTTTAAAATGATCCAAAATACATATTTGAGAAAATACATAACCAGCTAATGTTTAAAACGATCTGCTTAGCGTAGCTCAATTCAAAACGATAAGCTTGTAATAATATTTTTGATTCCAGTAGTACTGGTGGATTTCCACGGAACATTCGATCATATCTTTACGTCATTACGCCACAACTGTGCACATAAAGGAAGAGTCTCGGCTAGTATCAGCTATATTGCATGTGAGGATGTTGGAGGTGGAGATTTATAGCCTTTTCTCACAGAACTTGATATAATTAAACTTATGAATTTGATGGTGGATCCAGAAAGGTTCAAACAACAATCACCACCAGTGACAACAGATTCACCCGCTGTAAAATGCAAAAGACTTTGTTCAGACATCGGAGTGGCTGCAGAAAAAAGAGACCGCAACCGGACACATGCGAAAACAAGGATACATATAGGAAGGACATTACATGTAGTCACGCAATACTGACGTTGTTAACATTAACAATTTGAGAACAAAGTATAATTTGCACGGTTTTGCGATTTTTAGATTTAATCAGCCTGATTTATTGCAATGTCAGTGGATGTTACTCGTTCAGATGACATTTTCTGTGAAAATTATTATTATGTTGGTCATACTTCCAAAATTAATAATCTGTGATTCTGAATGCCGGTATCGACACCGGCGTGGTGACTGACGGCTGCACTCTCTCCTCAAACATTGTGTTCATCCACGCTGTGCGGTGTCGAATTACAACTCACGTTAACTTAAGTTGATAATTCCCGAATGACTGCAATTGTAGATTTCGAACAGAGATGGCGACAAAGAGGAAAAACTCCGGACTGCATCTTAAATTTATAATTTAAACATTTATAATATAATCGCTTAGGTGGCCATTGGGTGTGTGAAAGCGCTATATAAATGCAGTCCATTTAAAATGGCCTAAACATTTTTCAGAAATCAAAACACCATGAATACAAAAATTACATTTCTAAAAATGTCACTTTTTTGAGATTTACAAAAATAAACCCTCTCTCTCTCTCTCTCTCTCTCTCTCTCTCTCTCTCTCTCTCTCTCATATATATATATATATATATATATATATATATATATAAGGCTGGTGACAGTATGCCTGATCAACCTCTCAATGTAACAAAAGACCCTTACTCATCGCCTGGAATCGTTTAAAGCCCTTTGAACAGTTTGCAGTTTGTACTGAAAGTGTCTTTTGGACCTAGAACCGTTTGGTTCCCACTGAAGTGAATTATTTGGAGAAAAATGCTGGAATGTTTTCATCAAAAACCTTAATTTCTTTTCAACTGAAGAAAGAATGACATGGACATCCTGGATGACAAGGGGGTGAGTAAATTATCAGCAAAAGTTTTTTTAAAAGTGAACTACTCCTTTAAGCTAAGTCTCCTACGTAAAAATGTTTTTAAGCTAAATTAAGAGTTTTCGGAGAGGATTCTTAGAATGTTTATGAATACAGGCCCAGCAACATACTTTAAGGAAGTTCTTGTGAACATTTCCAATCTATAAATCAATAAACCACACATTTAAACATCACCTACTTAATGTCTTTGTCTAAAAACACTTTGACTTCAGCAGTTGTTGGCTACTGTGAAGACATTTTGAGGAGAAACTGCAACATGTTTACAGTTTGTCCCCAGATTGTCAGGGCACTGAAAAGCTTACTGAGTTTAAAGTGAACTCCTCTCTGCTTAGTTAAGCTGGTCCTGAGCTCGTCTGTCTCAGTATGCCACATGTCAGAGGGATTGATAGTCTGACTCAATCCCCTCAGAGTGGGACACAAGCCTCGTCTGTCTCGAGCCATCAGACGCAGATGGCACAGCTAATGATGGCATCAGTCAGTGACAGGAAACATGGGAGGAACAAGCAGAGAGAGAGAGAGAGAGAGAGAGAGAGAGAGAGAGAGAGAGAGAGAGAGAGAGAGAGAGAGAGAGCAAAGGAAAAATCAAGACTACAGTAGCAATTCATTTTAAGCCAGACATGCTGCATAGGCTTGTATTCAAAATAAGACTGTGAAAAAAATGAACCACTATATTTTAAATTAACATGGCACACAAGACTATTACACAATAATACCCACCATTACGGATGATAAGTAAAGGAGAAATATGCAATCAGTCTATCATTATTGCAAAATGATACAGTTCAGGGGTGATCAGGGGCCGTATCCACAAAGAATTGTATCTTACCACTTGGAGAACTCCTAAATCGCACTAAAATATTTGAGTTAGGAGATTTCTCTTAAGTTATTCACAAAGCCTTTTCAGATCTACTCTTAGTAAGGAAAAATTACAACTCCTAAACTAAGTGTGAGTCTCTGTTGCTAATGGATGACGTCAATTCTCATGCATGAGCTTCCTCGCAAAGATCATGGTGATTGGTTGTTAGATGACAGGGCCATCATGCGGAACATAACGCAGCAACAAATCATGGAATTATGACATCTAAATATGTCTAAATATCCCATATAAAATAATAATAGTAATGTTACTAGAACGCACTGTCGCCAAACAACTTGATGGCTCAGAAACCAGATTTCAATCTGGTTTCTGATCACATCACAGCACTGAAACAGCTCTCTTCAAAGTCACTAACGACATCCTCCTCTCTGCAGATGCTGGTTACCTCACCATCCTCATCCTCCTTGATCTAACTGTGGCTTTTGACACTATCGCCCACACCATTCTTCTCTCCCGCCTTGAATCTTCTCTCAGTATCACCGGCACTGCCCTCTCCTTGCTTCAATCTGACAGACAACAATTCATCTACATAAACAACAGCACCTCCTCCACTGCTCCGCTGCCCCAAGGCGTCCCCCAGGGTTCGGTCCTTGGTCCTCTCCTCTTCATAATATACCTGCTTCCCTTAGCAATATCATTCGCCACCATGGTCTCAACTTTCACTGCTATGCCGATGATGTTCAACTCTATATCTTCACTAAATCCATCACACTCCACTATCACCAACTGCCTCACTGACATTAAATCCTGGATGAACACCAATTTCCTTCAACTCAACTCCAAAAAAACAGACATGATCATCATCGGTCCCAAACCAATCACTAAAACCATTCACAGTTTCTCCCTCACTGTTGACACCTCCACCCTGTCTCCATCCCTTCACAGTCGCAACGTCAGAGTCATCTTTGACAATAACTTCTCCTTTGAACACCACATAAAACAAGTCACCAGAACTGCCTTCTTTCACCTCAAAAACATTGCCCGACCGTGTCCATCACTCTCTTTCTCCGCTGCAAAAACCCTCATACATGCCTTCATCACCTCCAGAATTGACTACTGCAATAGCTTCCTGTATGGCATAACCTCTAAAACCTTAAACAAACTCCAATACATCCAGAACTCTCACCCACACCCGCACCCGTGACCACAGGTCCTCAGGAACCTCCATTACCAGGCCCCTGCTTACCTCAGTGACCTGCTCCACCGCCACAACCCATCACGCAGCCTCTGCTCATCTGATGCCAACCTCCTGACTCCCCCTCCCAGGACCAAGCACCGAACCTGGGGTGACAGAGCCTTCTCTGATGCTGCCCCCTCCCTCTGGAACTTTCTCCCCAAACAAATCCGTGACTGCACTGACCTTCCAACATTCAAATCACTGATAAAAACTCACCTTTTTAAAATTGCTTTTAATGTTTAGCTTAGTACAGTGTGTGGTTTTTTTTGTGCATTCATTTGATATTGTTCCTGCTGCTTTTGTGATTTTTTGTTCTTTTTCTATGTAAAGTGTCTTTATGTACTCAGAAAAGTTCTTTCAAATAAAATGCATTATTATTAATGTCATTGAAATGCAAATATAATGACATGTTTGTGCAGGCCCCAGTGAAGTGTAATACTAAAAAAGGCAGAGAGAGAAAAGAGAAAAGAGAGAGAAAAGTCATGAATTAAATTATTCAAGGTAGCCTAAGGCCCTGCAGTGTTAACATATCGTGTATATTGCGCGCTCAAATTTGTTATTTTAAATGTACGGACACGCGGTATGTGCTCTCGTTTTTTCCAAACGTGTCCGTATGGAGCGCACCGTAGGTCACGTGACAGGAACTAACCGGAGCGCAACCGCCCTAGCGCTTTGGAAAACACGGCGCGCCTTGCATTTTTAGGCGCTATATGTGAATGGTGCCTAATACCCTAATGAAAACCTCCACTTGCCTAATAATGAAAAAAATGACACTTGCATTAACACTTGCTTGGTTAATTGACATCCTATTAGCCTAAATAGACTATAGTTAAAGCAAGGAAATGTTCCTATTGAAGTAATGTAATAGCTGAATGACGGTGGATTATGAACTCGCCAAAACGGAAAAGAAAGCCCAACTGGATGCAGGATCGGTTACTGCTGCTGACCCAGTTGGTGCTGAAAAATAAACAACAACAACATAATAAAAAGGAAATTCGGCACTGGGATATCAAGCAAAACTAAGCATGAGACATGGGAGAGGATTTGTTTGCAGATGAATTCAGCATTCCCACTTGTGTCGCGGACCCCGGACGGCAGGCGCGAGGAGATGGTATGCGTTACAATCCTTTGTGAATAGGTCTTAGTGAGTTAGGAGTCCTCTCGACTTCTTTTAAGCTGCCCCTGACTTAGGTGTTACTTTTATGGCTAAAATGCTTCATGAATTACTCTTAGTAAAACAAAAAAATAGGAGTCCTAAAATTATTTTTAGGAGTTGCTCCTAAATTCACCTGTTAGGAACTACTTTTAGCCTTAAAATTCTTTGTGAATATGGCCCCTGGTCAAAATGTTTATTTTTAATACAATTTTAATTATTTAAAATGATTATACACTCATAATTAATAATGATAATAATTTAAATGTTTTTATTATAATTATTAAAATAATCTAATTAATGTAATAATAAAAATACCCCTAAATAATAATACTAATTATTCCACTAACAGCACAGCCAATAAATGGGCATGACATTTCTGGGACCACGGGTGTCCTGATCAAACTGTCAGTTTTTATTCAGTGCAAAGATTTCCCAGATGAATGGTCAGTTATGTTGTGTTGCTATGGACAACAACATGGACCAATCAGAATCCAGTACCCCACAGGGATTTTCATCCACCAGTCTGCCTTTTATGCCCATTAGATTACATCAGTTTGATACACAGAGTAGACAGACTCTGACTCTATCTCAAGCATTAGAACTGTGTAATTGATCCTAAACACTGGATGTGATGTGGTAAGCCTCCTAACTATGCCATATGCGGCGCAGCTGTCCATTGAAGAGTGTAATTAATAAACACATTGGGCATTTGGCGGCACAGCCAGTAGGAAAGCTGGTGAGTAATGGATACTGAACCGAATTGAGAGCCAGTGTAGTCTCTCACCATTGGCTGAAATCGAAATGAAACACAAAGCTTCTCTACTGTACTGTATTTCCTTTGTGTTCTCCAACAGGCAGATGATTCCTGAGAGCCCACTGATCCCTGAGTGTTTCCTGCTCATTCTCGACACAATCTCACACCGCTATTGTGCTGTAAACAGGTCAGAAACCTAACATGCACAGCAAAGCACTGCATGGCAGAAGCATAATGCAAGAATGAACACAGACATAAACACAAATATGCAGACAGTGTGACGACTATTCTCAAACACACTGCTTTCAGTTGGCTGCTTCCATAAAGCTCCTTTTATAAATCCGCAGACAGAAACATAGACTTTCTTCCTCCTTATTTTTAGGTCAATTACCCCTGTAGGCAAGTAGGCGGTGAGCACTGATGTGCAGTGCAAGGCTGAGAGTGTCCGGCTCTTTCAAACGCCTGCCCTGATCCTCCAGCAACACACAGTCTTCTCCAACTGATCCCTTCATATACAAGCACCCTCCCAGAGAACTTTTTAGTGCTATGTGTGTGTGCGTGTGAGTGTGCTATGCTTACCTTTGGCTGTTATGGCAGGCTGTTCACCCAGCAGAAGTTTGAGCCTTTTAGCATGGATCTTGCCTTGGTAATGAGACTGCGCTACCACAGCTGAAGTAAAGGACATGTTACACAGCGTACAGCACTTGTTCTTATCCACATCTCCCTCCTCACTGCCCTGCAACACAGCATAAACATTTATAACGGTCAGAAGGTTGAAAGAGGAAATCAAGAGTCAAGAACATTTTTTTCCCTCACAGCAGTTTTTTATTCTAACCTCGGAAGTCAAACCCCCCAGCAACGCTTGAGGGTAAATGTGCAGCAAATATAACAGTGCAAAATGAAAGCAGGAGGGGAGAAAATGTCTCGGATTGCTTATGTGGTTCCTGGTGGGATGCAAATGGAGGTGATTTTACAGTAATAGGACCAGTTTGAGTGAAGCATCACAGGCAGAATTTGAAGACCTCATCCAGTGCCTGCAGTAAGATATATTACACATATTATACCAAATAGAGGAATATACCCAAGAAGTGAAGCCATTTCATGACCGAGTTCATTTTCTAAGCGGTACATTCATCAGTATATGTTTGGCCTGGAGATCCAATAGAATTATCTTTTAGGGATGAATGATTTCTGGCCTATACCAAAAAGCCAGCAACAACATTTGGTAGATATTAAACCTCTATACGAAGTTCTCTACAAAAAATAAATAAATAAACAAGGGATCCCAACATACTAAAGTACAGTATGAAAAATGGATACTCATTGTTTGATTGATGACACTAATATAAGACGAATAAGTTTGGGGAAAGTATGTTTTAAAATAATAATAATTATTTTTATTGTTGTTAAGCATTTTATTTGCATTAAATTGTTTAAAATTCACAGTAAAGATATTTATAAACATTACAAAAGATTTAGATTTCAAATTCATCAAAAATCCTGAAAAAACTATCACAGGTCCCACACAAATATCAAGCAGCAAAAACATTATTAATAATTGAGCACCAGTAATAAACAGATAGCCAAATAAGAATGATTTCTGGAGAATAAGGACACTGAAGACTGGAGTAATGGCTGCTGAAAATTCTGCTTTGCCATCACATGAATAAATTAAAATTTTAAATATATTCAAATTTTAATAATATATCACAGTATTACTGTTTCTACATATGTATGATGAAATAAATGCAGCCTAAGCATTAGAGACTTCTTTCAAATGTGAAACAAACAAAAAAAATCTTAATTATACACATTTATATTCTCAGATGATAACTGATACACTACCAATATATTGTGCATCCCTACTCACTTTACAAAGTAACTTATGCCCTTCCGCCCCTGACGGATATACCAAACAACTAGTACCTTGGATAAACATAATGGAATGGCTCCAACATCCCAAGAGTAGAATTAAGACACCAAATCTGATGTGATGTCTTTCTTTTTATGTTTGTCATGCCAACTCACAAGTCTTCTCTTCCTTTCCCTAAACTTTAGTAATTTTGTAAAGCTTCCACTCTGAACTTCTTTGGCCTTGTTGGATGTTCCTTACATGCGTTGTAGCTGCTAACTGTAATTACACGGAGAGACTTTATATTGATGGTAATCAAAAACAATGGTTGCCCTACAGCTCAGTTTCCAGCTCTATGAATAAAACAAGGAGCTTATTTACATACATTTTCCAGCAATTTTGTTCCATTGCCACAGAGCCTTGGACTATAGGAAGGGTAAACTGGTGTGACACAAGTATAGTGAAAACAGTCCTAGGTTGTATCTGGAGGCATTCTTACACAAGCATGCAAACACACAAACTCATTCTGTCTGAGCAGGAAACACATCGTCCTATTGCAGAGATGAAGAGACTGCATTTAGAACTGTGTGCATGATAATCTGAGGTACTAAAAAAGAGATTGAGACATCAAGTAGGCCAGAAGTATTATCCTGGACAAACATTACAAAACATACTACATCTGCAATGTTGGTGTTGTCCAAAGTATATTCTTTGACTTATGATGTATTAAAAACCACCATGAAAATAATTTAACCACAAGGAACAACTTTCTTGGTTGATATAGCACTTACACTTAAAAAAGAGCCTTCAGGCTCACAGGCTTATCAATAAAATAGAACTTTGAAGCTATTTTTCTCCATTCTAATGTAGATGTAGCTACTGCATTTTGCCTCTGAATTCAGTATTGTTGACTTCATTTAATATACTGCTTTTGCACACTGTCTAGCAGGGAACTATGCACTTAGACTCGAGATTGGTCTGTAGAAAAGCATTGTCTTCTCTGTGCGCAAGTATCATGGAAGCCACGCACCCTCAGTGCTAATGGAGAGAGCTGACAAGACAGCACACACAAAATCAGCACTTCTCCAAATGGCCTCTGTGCTCCAGTATGTGCACTGAACATTCAGTTTATCCATTTATCCATATGTAACTCAGCTGCTCTGAAAAACAGAATCTCCCACTCAAGTCCTCGTACAGTGCATTCAGTCTTTACAGCGACATTCACTAATACAGCAAAATGAAATCATTAGCGAAATCAAAACATAATGACTTCCATTAAAAGCAAATTTGATAAAGAATACAGGTGTTAATGACTGTCATCTGCAAAGGTGCTGGGAAGTCACCATGTTGTACTTTGCATTGGCTCAAAGTACTGTAGTTTAATTGTTAAATTACTGTGCATGATTGTTTTAGACATTCTGACTTTGATATGCACAATGATGCAAATTATCCTTGCATAGCAAATTTGCATTGGTACATAGCATTTTAATTGCTAAAACAGTTTTAGATATTGCAAAAATAACTTTGAATTTGAGCTAAAATTAAAGATGCAGTAATTGATTTCTGAGAAACACTGTTGAACACCAATCAACCCAAACAAACACACCTTCCCTTCAATGCATGAATACACATTGCAAGAGTTGATGTCTCTTTATCATAGCAGAAGAGTAAAAAATAAAGCAAACATGCCGAATGAACGTCAAGAACAAAAAAAAAAAAAAATCAACAACACAAGAGTATACAAAAGCAAGAGCACACAATCTCCAGACAAACAATGACATTCAAAGCCAATGTTATTCATGTAGTGAGCAGAAACAACAACCTCTGCGTCTGTTTTTAGGCCTTCCCACTTTGGTCTCTCCAGCTCTGGAAAGCTTTTCTAATATTAATGCGGGTCCTAAAAGCTCTTGCCTGATCATAACCCTTTTCCCCCAGTGATATTCCTCTGGCCTTTTCTCTTTTGTAATGTCTCTCAGCCATCTCTCTTTCTACAGTCCTTCTTCATATCTTACTCTCTCTCCTCCCTCATCATGAGTGGATACGCCCCCTACGGCTGATACTAACTAAACAAACAAAACATAAATAATTAGCACCACTCCTAACACTAGTGCATCTAATACTGTACATTTCATTGATAGCTATATGTGCAGATGTAGGTCACAACCTCTCTCGCCAGTCTACATGGAGTTGGACGGGAACTGAGATGACAATGCCATAAGAGCAACAAACATTTAGCCGTGCACAAGCACATATCAAGAACACACAAATCAAGAGCACAAACAAAGAGGACTGATCTAACTGCGAGGTCGTAAAAGCAGCGAACCCCAGACACTGATCAGTCTCTCAGACTGGTCTCTCCAACTAGAGAACCATCCTCACAGAGCATGCAGGCTCTCTCTCAAACCCAGAGTCTGTTTTGACTGTCACCATTGTAGTTAGTTCCACTTATAAACTGCACGGCGACAGGCGATTGGTGGCGCAATTCCTGACGCCCACATATTCGACAGACGGAGCCTCCAATGAATGTCATGCCTGAAAGAAAGAAAATACAAACATACATGCAAAGACAAAATGCATACCCCTAGCGTACATAACAACGTTCGAAAATCGACTGCACAATCGATCGGACCAACCAACACAAGTTTCGAAAATGCGCTTCTCTCAGAGCAAGTCCAGTTCGTCACAAAACGGCCACAGCGAACGCACTTTTTACAACAAAAATGTTAATTCTGCCGGTATTTCAGACAATCGATTCAATGAACACTTCTTAATCGAACGCCTCAAATCGAATGAATGCCGTCCTGGGACACTAAAAACCAGAGGTATGCGTTTAAGGGTTAAATTTGACTAGCCTGACTTCATCATACTCATATTCTAGACAGAATCCGAGTCTGATACTGCTCCATAGGGCTTTGATTATGAGGCGTGTCTTAACCAAACCAAGAAAAAAAAAACCCCTGCACTCAGTTGGATAGACTTACAACCAATCAGAGCAACGCTGAGCTACACATAGCTGTCAACAGAACTCAACTGCAAGCATGCTGGGAGAAGTAGTAAAATAAAGAGTGTTGCTTCTTTTACTTGATCCTCCATGAGTGCGACCAAAGGAGAAACCACAACGACAGGGTTTTCATTGCGTCCCATCGCGACCGTCTGAACCAGCTGATAAATTAAACATTTGCCGAATAGGAAGGACGCCAAACACATCTTTGCAGTTCTCTGTTCATCTTTTCAAATTAATGCACTGTTTATTTCTTTTACAACAGACGCGATAGCGGAACCTATACATCTCAATTTTCCAGCTGCAGTCAACTTTGAGGAAAACCAGTTCAACCCAAGTGAGTTTGATGGTGTGATGATTAAGTAACTGCAGATCATCTGTCCATAATCATATAAAGTCCACCCTGGCAATTTGATTGGCCTGACGATTTCTGAACCAATCATAATTACTCCTCAATGGATCGAGTCCAGACCGAACTTCCAGACCCAAAAATGTTGTGGGCGGGGTTCGGTTTGGCATCCAGGTTAAATTTTGAGATTTAAAATGTGAAAAAAATGCTTATATCCATGCATCAAATCCAGAGTCATAGGCAAAAAAAAAAAAAAAAAAAAAATCACAAATATGTATTTGCATGATGGTATGTTGAACAGAAAAATAACATCCAGGAATCTTTTACAAGAAAACGCAACACAAAATCCCTGACTCAGCTGTATCCCTCCATATTCAATCTCCAATGTGATTTGTCAGATATGTGCGGCTCACTTATTCTAAAGCCATGTGCAAAGCTGAAGATAATTACACATCTGAATATATGTCTACACAGCAATTCACATCTGTCACTTAGAAAGACGGATTGCTCCCAGCAAAACGGATTTGTGTCTTTTTCATTCATGCAATAAAATAATCTTATTTTTTTTATCTGAAAGCAGTAAATTAATTGTTTTGTCAACACAAGAAAAAATGTGTCTTCCACAGAGCTTTACTATAATAACAATAATATTGCAACTTCAATTGCTGAAAACAATCAAGAGTATAAAAGGTTTGCTTCAGAAAACTGTTATAAACTTTCCCTTCTTTGAGCATTTTTAGTAAATTTGTACAATTCTGTAAATCTGTAATTTTGCCATGTCATTAGCAAAGAAAGTAAAAGTTAATTTTAACACTACAAAATCTCAATGTTAAATATTTAAAGCTCCGGTCCGTAACTTTTTTCGGATAAAAATTATCCAAAATAATTTTGAGCTAGTACATAACCAGCCAGTGTTCAAAATGATCTGCTTGCCTTAGCTTGAAAATATTGGATTCATCCGCGCTGTGCCGTGCCAGAGGTACAACTCACAAAAAGTTGATAATTCAATGAATGACTGCAATTGAAGATTTCAAACAGAGATGGCGACAAAGAGGGAAAAAACCGCAGACTGCAGCTTTAAGGTATTATGTGTAATTTTTAAATGCCACTAGATTCACCATTGTTCAGACAACTGAAAGTGGGCTGATTCACCAGCAGAGCACTCTTCAGAGGAAGCAACAAGCAAATGTTTTAAGTATTGCTGTCCCTACATACAGTATTACAGTGGGAGAGGACAAGATATTTTATATTACACACACACACACACACACACATCACTTAACTAAAGAACAAAAAAAAAAAAAACACTGCATGTCAAAGAACTCCAACTATGACCTGGGTAGACAGAACACTCTCAATCATTATTTTCTACTCAAGATTAATGCTTGGTGAATGCTTGTTTTCTAATGCAGCCCATTTACACACAACAATTAAGCTTCTTTGCATTCAACAATCATTAGCTTCAGCGATGCTTATCTTTTCCCAAGAATAACCTTAAAGGGACTCTGTGTAGATTTTTAGGTATTTTATTATCTGAAATCAATATTTTTATTCATAAATATGTCCTCAATGGTGTACAAATACCTCTGCAAATTATCTGACTTATCCTCGTAAATGAAGAATTTATTATCTTTATGTACATGGGACGGGTAGGTTCACAGAGGCTTCCATGTCCGTTCCGCCATCTTGAAAACTATAATAGCAGAGAGGGTCAAAAAGTACCACCAGCCAAACGCGTTTCCACAACGCGTTTTCGTTCAGACTCAGAGCCATCGTCACGTCACATTGAGAGGCGCATTCCCTGCAAGTTTAAACGGCTGCATTGCACTCCTATGATTGCTGATTGCTCTTTTGCTCTATTATTTGTTGCGGACCATATGCCGAGTCACAGGAGAATGCATCCTCCTCGCAAAAAAAGGCCAGACTTGAACGAAAAAGGAAACGTGACCGGAGATTGCAAAAAACAAGGCCATTAATTTTTCAGTCATAAAATTAATCGGATATGGTTCGATTTTCTGCGTTTTTCGCACCCAGAGCCAGCATTTTGAGAGGTCTTTTGACAATTCAGGGCCGGGGGAGCTCGTCCTCAAATCATTGAACATTATGCGCCGTGCTTTCAGTTTCGGTTTTCAATTCGATCAAGTGTTTATGTTCTCTTCTCTATAGCTATTGGATTATGAAATTAATAAACCTCCCCTTTCAATCAGATTGAAATTTAGGATCGAATAAGGTGTGATTGAGCAGCCTATTCGATAACTAATGTATTATTTGGGCACAATATACACAATACATACACAATAACAGCCTAGCTGTTCTGTCTGCCCAGCGCTTCCACAGGGCCGCGCGCGGGTGTGTGTGTGTGTTTGTGTGTGTCCATACCTGGTCCATACCAGACACACTGCCAGTCTCCGTTCAGAATCGATTGGTTCACGGAAATTGGTGGTCTTGTTTTTAATATGTGGCTCCAGAATCGCTAGCAAAGCATCAAACTGTCCCGCTGACATTCTGAGGTAAATTTTGAATCGCTCAGGATAATTCCTCTCGGCGCAATTTCAGGATTGGATGGATATTTTCTATTTCTTCTCTTTTCAATATGAGAGAGGGCAAAAATCATCCTCACTGCTTGACGAATCCATTTGGTATTTTTGCGTTTTTCCCCGCAAAGGTTTAATAAATACGCAACGGACTCAGTGTGCAAGGTTTCTATGCGTGACGAATTTTTAGGCTGACGTACAGGAAAATACGCATACGAAAATTTCGTACTCAGTGTGCAATGGCCTTAAATATCGGGATAGCGTTTTCAACCGTGGAAATAGCTAATGCAGCAGAAAGATTTCAGAAGAGACGCTGAAGTTGCCTGCTTTCTCCTCGACAGGTTAGTCAATGTTAAAGTCTGACTTAATTTTTTTTGTCATTGCTTGCTTGTGTACTTTATTATATAGACAGTATAACATTTATAGGTAAAAAAGTTAAACAAGGTCTTTGATGAATAGCAGCTATTGACTACTTTACTCGCAGCTATTGTGAAGGAAGGTGCTAAAAACAAGGTTTGTAAGTTAATTCTTTATAACCTATAAATTCAGTAAGAATATAGAGATAATGATTGTAAGAAAATATTGCTCTCTGTAAGATTTTCTATAGCTTTCTTTTTATATATAAATGATCAATTAGCTAAAATTGTGATTTTGCTATGTGGATAAGATTGTACAGAGAATTAAAATTAATTTATACAGCTAGACACATAAATTGTACACATAAGTTAACACATAAGTTGCTGTTTTTTTTTTAAGTTACAAACCTGTTCACCCGGAGAAAAACTCGATGAAGTGATACTACAAGACATCCTGTCATAGCATTTTTGGTACATAACGGCAACCGTAGATGCAATACGCACTTGAAAATGCGAGGCGCTGGAGAGCAAAATTCGTTTGAATGCAAAATACTATTTAACCACTAGATGGGGGTATTTCCTACACAGAGTCCCTTTAAAGCTTGAGTTTGTTGCCCAGCCCTATTCGTTTAAACCGCGAGAGGCGTCAATGCTTAAGGCCAATTTATACTTCTGCGTCGAGGGTACGCCGTAGTGTACGGCGTTGGCTATGCACGTAGGTAGCCGACGCCGTGGTGAGCATTTATACTTCTGCGTTCAGGTCTTGGTTGCTCTGCATTACTGCTCCGAAACGCTAGTTGGCGGTGGAGGGTTTTAATGTTCCACTGTGTTTAGATTCCTCGCAGCTAGGTTACTACAAGCAATAGCGACTGAAAGAGAGCTGATCATGTTGGAGTTGGAGCTTATTGAGGTGGAAAAACAGTTCACTTTAGTGAAATTACACAAACTGAAAGGCAGAAATGAGAGAAGACGTCAGAGGAGATGGTACGTGCAGAAATGCGTAGGAGGAAATACGATGCTACCAAGCCGACCAATCACCGATCTTGCGGTCCGCGTCGTCGCGACGTGTAGTTACATTTTTGAAGAGGTGCGCGTCAGGCTACGGTGAAGGGTACGCGATATGGGACGCGTCTGTGCGTATGCTACGGCGTGTTACTCTTCTAAGACTGGAAAAAAACTGGAAGAACTGGAAGAGAGGGCTACTCTCTGAGAGAACAAAGGAAATTACCATTTGAACTCACGCTTGTGCATCATTCTAATCTACAACTTTCTACCCCCACTCTCTCTCTCTCTCTCTCTCTCTCTCTCTCTCTCTCTCATTCTGAGAACATCTGAAATTCATCCAAAATCTATATGCGAACAATTATACATATAGTTTATACATGTTTGGTATTTCTATTTTTACAAAAACTGCTTCTACGAGGCCATAAAGTATAAGATACAAGGTAATGAAGCCTTTTATCCATTGTTGTGTTTCTTTAGAAATAAACAACGGACAAATGGAGCCTTTAAATGCCTCAGATGTCAATGGAATATTAACAGCAGGTGAAGGCCTGTTAGCCAATGGCGTCCGGGCCCCCGGGGAGACTTCTGTTTCCGGCTGGTGGATTACCCCCTTTCTTATGGCGTAAGTCGACTTGTGTAGGTCATCAGCCGGAGGCTAGTTATTTTAGTTGATAAAGTTGTAAATATGGATTTTCTTTTTTACACAAACGCATCGCTTCGCTTCAAAGGGCATTTATTAAACCCCATGAGGCCGAATGGATTACTTTTATGATTGATGAGTTTAGAGTTTGAAAGCTGAAATCAGTTTGTTTCATATTTTAGTGCTTAACTTGAGCAATAGGACTGTCTTTTGCATCTCTAAAGTATCAAAGCAGGAGTCTCAAACTCAACTTAAATGGGGGCCACTGAAGTCTGGGTCAGGCTGGGCCCAAGTATTCAAGTATTCCAAAAAAGGAGCACAACTGATCCAATCTTCTCAATCTTTATTATTATTTTTTTCTTTTGAACTGTTACTCTAAATTAAAACATTTCTTATTGTACATGATTGGTTCTTCATGAGATGCCCTTCTGACAGTTGAAGTTCATTTTACAAACATTATTTTTCTTTTCCTTACAACACATCTTTGTGATACTTGTATAAAGAAAATAAAAAGGACATGGGCAAATATAACACACTAATTTTATATTGAATGTTTTTTTTTTTTTTTTTTTTTTTTTTTTGGAAGGCACATTTCCTTTTAAAACAATTACTGCTTTTGAAACACAAATATTTACAGTCCTCAAATGGCCCGCGAGTTTGAGACCACTGACATAAAGTCAATTCAAAGTGACAAATGACTGCCAATTGCCCAACTAAGCAGAGACAGAACTGTTAAGAGTCTGACAGGGTTCATCAGGGCTGTGATGGAATAATCAGGAAGCTGATAACCATCTGATTGGAACAGCAGAATATGTCTGTGGGGGAAAATATGCTGAATTTGTAATAGCTGTCCAAATACCAAGAAGAGAGAAGGAGATATGACATTGTACACAGAGGCAGTGAGTCCCTGAAGGAAAGGATTATTTATAGCCTATATACAAATATAACTTAAAAGATACAAACTATGTTTCTTTATATTTGTATGTGACATAAACAGTATATATAAAATGGACTGAATATAAAACTACCGCAAATAATACATAATTAAGATTAAAAGGAACAACCGTACATACACATAAATTAAACTGCAACATAAATAAAAACACATTTAATCTACGCATATACATATCAATTTCAGGTATTAACCCTTGTGCATCCTTATGGACATTTTTGTCCTTTTCAGTTTTTTTTGATCACTTTGCCTGTGTTAAAGCTAACTGCAAAAAACTTGGCACAGGTGTGTATTTTTATTGGAATTTTACTATTTCACCGTCATTTTCTTAAAAAAATATGTTTTGCATTAGGTACAAAAAATACTCCGTCTCAGCGCCTTTTGGACAAAAATGTCCCCATTGAAACCCATTAAAACTGCCATTTTTAATCCCCGGTTCAGTTAACTATAAAATTATGCAATCTTTGTTAAGAGGCTTTCATTCTTATGGCAAGGCTTCAAAATTTTATTTTTTACTATTTTTTATCAGATGTTGGCATTTTTTTTTAAGTTTGGCCAATAAAACAAATATCGCTTTATTCCTGTTTTCTACTTCGGCATACTATAGAGCCAACTGGATAAATTATGCAACAATATTTGTGTGGGTGTGTTGGTATGGATGTCAGAGTGTGGTTAGTATGTGTGTTATAAAAAAATATGTGTGTGTGTGCGCATGTGTGTGTTTGTAATACTGAGAGAGAAAAACTGCAAATTCCAATCCAATCACTGTGAGCTCCAGTGGGGTTTTGCTGGCACCCAATGGGGAAAATATGTTACTACGCCCAAACAAACTGTTACCGAAAGCTCATTTTTTGAGATATCATCCTCAAATTTGGAACACAACCTATTTAGATTTATGGCTTTGATTTTTTTGCAGTTTTGAGTTTAACCTTTAAAAATATATATATTTTATATAAAATATTTTTTTATAAATAATTTTCATAAACTTATACCTATATAACTTTTTTTTGGATTTACTTATTATTATTTTTTTACTTCAGCAATAATCTGCAAAGGGTCTTCTTTAAAATGATACCAAACTTAAGTCTGTGCTCCAAAGCGTCACGTTTTTATGACAGTTTTTTTTGTCCTCTTTTTACCTATGTGTAACTTTTTTAAATTGATGCACAAGGGTTAAAAAAAATCTAAAACTGCCACAAGGGCAATGATGTATTGGTAACAATGTAAAAAATGCATGACAAAATGCATTGCATCATATCGTAAATATACATAGTGTAACAAGTGCAACAATACACCTCCAAGCAAAATGCAAAAATGCTTTTCTCTTCGCACCTTTCTTTCAAAAGCTATATTCTATGTTATTTTCTCTGTTTTTTTTTTTTTAGGTTTTAGATCTGATACTGAGGCCCGTGTGCCTCTAAGAAAAAAAAAATTGTGAACAATGAAATACCTCAGTTCAGCAGTGTGTCTGAAGCTCCCAGGCTGGTGAAAGTGCTCTGGGGCTTTGCAGAGATTGCTTTGGTATAAAAAACCTTTTGAGGTTTAATTCTGTTTACACACACACACACGCACACGCACACACACACACAAATATATTCAACAGTTGTGAAGCATGGTGTCAGAATCCTCAAAACCAATGCCACAAGAACAATGTGCTTTTAACTGGAGCAGAAAAATTCACAGTGATTATTCCCTTATATTTCTTAATGTTTACAACATGTTTCTTCCAGCAAGAATGGAAGAGTGTTCAATTTCAGACAAGACACACACACACAAAAAAAGGTCAGAGATCCCATGACTCAGTCTGCGTCTCCATGAGAACAGGATGCCATGCCAACCATGACAAGCACAGTGCTGTCAGTTCACATCACAACAGTCAGGTTGCAACAGATACTTAAAATCACTGTATAAAACTATCCTCGTATTTGCGACAATAATCTTGCAGGCCATAAATATATTTAGTTCTTACAAATGTATCCCTTAAGGTTTAGGTTCAAACTTGTGTCCTGTACAACAGCATCTCAGAACAGTTATACTATACCAAGATGCTAGAAAACTGATGGAGGGTCGCCAAGTACAGTAGTGACGCTACTAACTTAAATATATATATAGTAGTTCAATTGCAAGTAGCTAACTACTATTTCCAACAGCGTAGCGCAACCAAAAGCTACATTCCGTTTTGACGAACCTGCAATGCATTGAAGCAGCGCAGCATCGTCTTATTAGACCACAAACTAAATATGCATTACTGCCATCCATTGTTATATCAAGCATCTTGCAGCATTACAGTTGACTGAGAAAAGCTTGTCTGATGATTATGTTAAAAGGTAATATATGCACGAATTTTCGCCACCAGTGGTCGCTAACTTCCGCATTAAGCGCAAGTATGGATCTTGTCGTCAAGCTGATGGATCTTTTATGGATGAATGAATACACTCATGTTTTTAACATGACTGTGGAATGAAGCAGGGTGCGATTGCTAGACGTTTGGGGTGTAACGGTACTCGTATTGAACTGTTTCGGTTCGAGGCTTCCGGTTCAGTATACATTTTCCTGCAGACAAAATTCACGCTGGCTTGGCCACCACAACATTGCGCAACATCAAATAATGAAAGCAGAACGAAACTGTCCTACTCATTATGTGCTTCACGGATCGTTTATCAGTTCGGACCAGCAACATCTGTGTAGCGTGAGCTGATCTCAATCAAGCGACACTGTTACTAAACAGCACGAGAGATCCAGTAAAGAAAACATTAGAATTCGCCACTGAAGTAATATCATCGCTGCGAGATCTAGTGAGAAGCATTCACATTTTTTTGATCTCTATTAGATCAAACAGCGCTGATGTGGAAACCAGGAGAAACATTGTGCCGTGAATGAACTAGTAATACTTTACGTCCACAGACCAGCAACATTCACCATGGATTTAATATAACACTAACTGTAACCAGTTTGGTTGGAACAGTGAAATGCTTTCAAGTACTTCACACGTCTTTTTCCAGCTCTTCAAAATTCAAATATTATATAAATAAATATATATTTAAATGTTATTTTTAAAGTGAAGACCAAAACATTATTTGTTCATCATTTAAAGATTAGAGTAGGAAAACTCAAACTTATTTAAAAATAAAAATTTCTTCTCAGGCATTTCTTTCTTTCTTCGGTAACACTTTACAATACGGGTGCGCTATTAAGCATTAATTCATGCTTAACTAATGCACAGATAATACTGAATTAATGTGTAACTAATGATTATCTAAGCTATTCATTAATGATTACCACATTAGGAACTAATTAAGAGTCTGTAAGGTTAATGTATTAGTTCATACATGAATTGTTATTAATTAAATATGTACTTGTGGATTAATTTCATAATAACTCATTTTTTTAACTAATAGTGTTAATTAATATGTTAATTACCAGAATGAGCCAAAGCCTTGTATTTCAACTTCCAGATAATATGACAGGTACACTAATATGCATTAATAAGTGATTAATTACTTAATTGTTAGTGCAAATTCATGTGCAAATTACTACAATTACTAAATGACTATAGTTAATAATGACGTGCCTCAACAAGTAAAGTCATAGCATAATGATACCTTTGCAAATCATTAGCTAATGATTAATTAAAGCAGACAACTGGAAGTTGAAGTGCATAGCTTTGACTAAATGTGGTAATTAAAACATTCATTTACACTATTAGTAAATAAAATACTGTATGTTATTGAGGAATTAATACACAATGACATATTGAATTAATAGCAATTCATGTATTACTTAATCTATAAATCATATAGACTCTTTATTAGTTGCTGATGCAGTAAGCATTAATTAATGGTTTAGTTCTTCATGAGTTTTACATGAACTCATGATTATCTGTGCATTAGTTAAGCATGGATTAATGTATATTAGTGCACCCGTAAAGTGTTACCCTTTCTTCTGTACCGAAATTTTATGCTTTCTGCAGAAAAAAAACATGTGTTTATATATATATATATATATATATATATATATATATATATATACACAAAATACAAAATATTAAAATACACATTGTGATTATTGATGCAAGTGGAACCCTTATTGCCCATTTATTAAATTAGTTCTGCTAATACACAAACAGCATACGAATGAAACGTAAACTCAAATGTAAATGTAAACAGGACACTAAACTGCTATCAATCTCATGCTGTCCGGACATTCGACACACAGTCACTGATGTGTCATTAACTGAGTGAAACAAAGACTAGACCGAGGCTCGAATTCCAGCTAACTTTCTACTTTCTTTCTGGTCCTCCACACACTCTTCGGTAGCCTCTCCCCTGGAAACTGGAGCCCCAGCAGGGGTTGGTTTAAATCACACCTAATTAAATAGGAGTAAGTATCCAATGGGCTATTCGATCAGTGCAGAAGCTGTCCCAGGCTGCTAATTGTATATCCTCCAACACAGCCCCTGCATAGAGTTACAGCGCTAGAGACTTGGGGAGAGATTTTTAGAGTGTCCTTAGGGGACCATGTAGCTATTAGTAGCTGCTGCCGACAGCTGATTTGTGTTAAGCAGATGGATGTGGTCAGTGATCTCCTGTACGATCTGCTGCCGCTTTATTAGGCGTTGAGAGAGCAAAGGACAGCTTGTTAGAACTTGGCTGCTCAATGACTTTAAATGCAGGTGGATTTTGCTTCTAAACACCGGTCAAAGGCCAGTTTACTTTTACACAATCCTACGCTCTGAGAAGAAAAAAAAAAGAAACCTAAAGAAAATGCAGGCAGCACTTTGAGTGTAGCATGGACTGCAAGTACAGTTGGACAGTTTGACAACATAATTAAAATACGTTAGTTAATTATTGACATTTCAACATTACACAACATTTAAACTGAAAAGTTATTGCATTTTTTTTTAAGAGTGGCTTGGGGTGATTGATGAGATCAAGAAAAAAGTGATTGATGAGATCAGGAAAATCATTAGATTATTTTTTTTTTCCAAACAAGTAAAACTGCTGGCACAAACTTTCAGGTGTTTTTTTGTTTTTGTTTTGCTGCAGTCTCAAAAACATTACAACAATATCTGACAGCAGCATACACACAACAGTAGCCTTGTAAAGTTCATTGATCTATAAATATCAGAAAGGGCAATGTAATGGAAAAATAATTGCTTTTAGTTCAACTCTACTCCCTCAGTCACTGTAAAAAGTGCTGATTTTGACTGAACGCCCTCTGACTCTTGAGTTTTCACGGTTTTAGGTTAATGACAGCGAAAAGGTAATCACAAAAAAATCCAAATCTTGCAATTTTTTTAATATTGATTTTCAGAAGTGCATTAACTGATAAGTCATAAGAGAGCTTAAGAGGATTAACTCAATATTTAAGTGGGAAAATTTTGAAAGTTTAGGGTAAATTAATTAACTCCATCTAAGACTTAATTTAACCGTTCACTCTCCTCACAAATAAATATAGAGTAAAAGTATCATAAAAGTGATTTATATTCACGCGATGCATTCAAAGTCCTTTGGAGTACCGTAATATGATTGTTTGAAAACAACCCTGAAAGGTTTTCACAACTTGCTCATTTGGAGCGATTGTTTTGTAGCCTGGCGGGTTTTCTATCTGGCGGATTTTCATGATAAACCAATCATGCCCGGATTCACACCAAAATATTATGTATAAGATCAGCTGAAGTAGGTTGTCTTGCCCTGATTAAAAACAACCTCTGGAGCGCAATCCAACCCAATGAACCAAAAAACCAAGCTATAGCATAATTTATAATGTAAAATGCATTACGTAAAAAGCAGCAATGAATAATTCTGTGGGTGAGCACATTAATTTTTGCAGTTCAAAACCAAAGAGCACCTCTTCATCTTAAAATGTAATCTACAGGTCTGAAAACACCCTAACTTGGTCTCATAAATGTAATCTTTATTTTTTTTCTTTTCTTTGTTCAGAAAAAAATGCTAGGTTTTGACCTATGATTTGTATTCATTGACAAAACATTTCCATATTTCTACTTCATAAACATGGGCTTCAGTGAGTAATGGCTCATTAAAATTTGCTGTCCAACCAGCACAAAGTCTAGTTAGTCAGCAGCCTATTGACACACAACATTGAGATCGATGACAATTTAAATGTCTGTTCGTTGTTACTATCGATCTGATACAAACTAAGTGTTAAAGTTCAGTCCAAAAAGCAGCACATGGTCTTTTAAAATCTGGCCATTGAAGGTGGATGTTCCCTACGCAATAATTGTATACTAATCACCTTCATTACTGCGGCGAGTAAGTGCAGTTCTCTGCTTGTGTCCTCACCTCAATACCTTGTCTAATGATGTATTCAATTACTGTGACCATATTGAATATCAATGAAACATACAGTATGCAGCGTTCATTTAATTCTAAGTGCATCCCATAGCCGATGGCTAAGATTTTGCAATCTCTGACTCTCACATAAACATTTAGATGTGCATTTGGCCTCCTGTGGTGAAAGCATTGTTGGTCTGTTTGGAGGCAGTCTAAATAACATAACATCTGCAAAAACCACAGGCATTATATACATTCTCTGCACATCAGAGAGTGCAAAAAGGCTGATCCCAGCATCATTCACACAACCTTATGCTTGTGAACCCCACGTGTTGTGTGAACAGAACTATACCACTGCAATAAACCAAACGCTTGCTTTATCCTACTGAGAGAAGAACTGCAGAATGACTATCATCCCAGCAAGACTCATCTCAGAGGATGGCTGAAGTTGAGAGTTTAAGTTAGACTTGAATTGAACTTTCTTGTTTATTTGTTTCTTGAATTTAACTTGCCTTCGTTCAAAATCTACAAACACAAGCTAGTACAGCAACACCTTTTAACTCAGTAACTGACTCTCTAAAATTAAATCTAAAATCCTCAGTGTGAGAAACTTACCGCACCTAACTGTTAACTTACAGGTTCATGACAGTGGGACTCCTGATGCTGCATATGACAGTCTGATAAAGATCATTCAAGATTCCATCAAGGACACGATCCCTGAAAAGACAGTCTAACCCCCAGAACCCTTGGATTACAAGGGGAATTTTGAGGTAGTTTAAATATAAAAGGTAGGCTTTATAAAACCTACATGAAAAATCCTTCTAGCTTAAATGAAAACATATTTCCTATAAAAATAAATTAACGCAGATCATAAGAAAAAGCAAAAGAAGTCATTGCACGAAACTGTTAAAATTGTCGCAGGGGGACTGCAGGAGGTCATGGAATGTGTTCAATGAACTTCTCAAACATCATTCGACTGCTCTACCTGACAGTGGTGATGCCAAAGCTGATCTTGCAGAGTTTTAATAATCATTTCGCCTCAATAGGTGTAAATCTGTCTAGAAAGATAAGCCAACCCCAGGGTTTCACCTTCAAGCATTTTCTTTCTGGTAGCTACATTCATTCATTTCTCATGATACCAACAGACTGAACTCCTCAAGATAATTTTGGACTTAAGAAGCTCATGTTCCGCTCGTGTGGATGGAATAAGTCGTCATTGTAGAGGCACTGGCTCATTGCATCAATCTTTCTTTATTTGTTGGCACTGTACCTAAAATGAAAAAAAAATTGCTAAGATAATCCACAATTTTAAATCGGGCGACAGAAATGATATGAACAATTACCGGCCCATATCAATCCTACCCACTTTCTATAAAGTATTGGAGAAAGTGGTATACAATAGACTCAGTGGTTATCTTGATAAATTGGATATTCTTGTTCCTTCTGGCTTTGGAAAAACGGAGCACAACCTGTATGGCAATACTCAACTAATTTTAGTATTGAAGAGGGAAATGTGGTGGTATTTTCTTGGACCTACTGTATCAAAAGCCTTTGACACCAATGACTTTGATATCTTATTGCACAAATTACATTGATTGTACAACGTTGGTTGGTGCAACGATGCATTCTTGCAAATAAATGTGCTAAAAACTAAAAGACATGCGTATTGACTTTAGGCTTAATCAAACTGATCTGAGGAGAACAACAATCAAAAGAGCAGGAGGTTGATGTTGTGGAATCATATACCTGGGGTGTGTGATTGACAAGTTGAATTTTATTGTTAATGTGGAGATGATTTGCAAAAGGGGCCAGCAACGTCTGTACTGTCTACGGAAACTGTCCAAATTTAAAGTTGATAGGTCCTTGATGATTTTATTCTATAAATCTTATATTGAGTCTGTTATGCTGGTATGGAAGTCTTGGTGTGAAGACAAGGCCTGCTTTGATGAAAATAGTAAATACTAGCAGTAAGATCTTCCCTACTTCCCTAGTGTCACCCTGACCTGTACAATCGACAGGAAGCTATAGGAAAGTGTGATCCATTTTAATGGTTACTTCACATCCTCTCTATTCTGAGTTTCAGTTTTTACCCTCAGGATCTCGATTGAGATTTCCCTCGGTTAGAAGTAACAGGTATAAACATTCATTTATTCCTACTTCGATTTCTCTGTTAAATTTGGGTATGCAGGGAGTGGGTGGAAGGAAGTTCTTTGGGTTTTGTGTGGGTACTGTGTGTGTGCTTATTTTAGTGTTAATTTGTGAAGGTACCTTTTAACTTGTACTGATATGATTAATGTATTGTAAATTGTCCTTTTCTATGCTGTCTTGCTGTGAAATTAATTGGCCTTTGGGGACATACACAAACGAAGTAAATCATCACTACGGTATCACAGGTCTAGCACTTGAATGGTTCAGAAGTTATCTTTATGAGAGGGAACAGTACTGTACGTCTATGTTAATGATCAAAACTCTACTTGTAAACCCATAATCTTTGAGGTCCCCCAGGGCTCAATTTTGGGGCCACTCTTATTTATTCTATACATGAATTATTTTGTAAATTCCTCTAAAATATTTCATAAAATATTTTTTTTTCTTCCTGACGACACAATTTATTTATATCACACAGGAACCCACATATTTTACAAGATATAGTCAACTCAGAGTTAACCAAAGTTGACTCCTGGTTTACTGTAAATGCAACAAACTGTCATTAAATGCCCGCAAAAAAAAAAAAAAATTCAGTTCATTTAAATCGAACAAAAAATCCTCTTTAAAAAAAAACAAAAACAAACACTGCTCACTGCCTGATTAAAATTGGGCAGGTGATAAAAAGAGTGCATTTCACAAAATGTCTGGGGATCCTCACTGACAAATCTCTTTAAGTGTCATATTGACCATCTTGTAAATAAACAAAGTATATTTAAAAAGTATGTTGTCTTGTTCTATAAGATCAGACATTTCCCTCCTCTGTCTGCTCTTTTTATGTTGTACAAAACTCTCTTTGAGCCGCAGCTTAATTATTGTAATGTGATATGGTGCAACACTTTTACAAGTCATCTAAAAAAAAACTTGAATCCTTGCAAAAGAAAGCCATATGGGCTCTGTCCTGGTCAGAGAAAATTCCCCCCACCCACCCTCTATTCTATCTCTTTGAGTTATTAAGACTAAGTGAGCTAAATGAATTTCATAATGCCTGTCTTATGTTTCAAATTGTAAATAAGCTAAACTCTAGACTGAGTATCTCCAGCCCCCAGCACACATACCAAACAAAAATCAAATCACTTATATTTGGAAAATGCCACAGACATGATTTGGAACAGAATTGATGATGGCCAACTTCTCCAACTTCAATCTCATCTCCAACTTCAAAAGACAACTAAAAAATAATTTAATATTAACCTATATCTAATTTTAAAAAAATTCTCATGGATTACTGGAATTTGTGTGTATGACTGTATGTATGTTTTGTTATGGTACACTGTGTGTACAATTACTCATCATCTGGTTTCAGGTGGTAACTGTACACCTTGTCTGACTGTATCACTACCCTTTCATAACCATGGGCCCCCACCTATGAGCTTTTTTAGCTTCTTTGGGACACCCATTCACTAAACCCAATTTATTCTGTTCCCCTAAATGTTTTATTGCAATGTTTGAAGAGGCATTGTGAATAAACTAAACTACAATGCAACACAAAACCAGATGGATCAAAACATATCTCCCACTTGCCAAGCTGTTGCTCCTTATGATAAGATTGACTGACGTGCAAAAACTCTTGAGTCACCATACCACTATACATACAGTAAACATGGCAACACCATTCACTATAAGAAGTCACAGGCAATTGTAGAGCAGGGTTGCCAGATTTTGCCTAACATTCCCAGCTATAAACATTTACATGAAATAAGAATAACTTTTGGTATTCTTTTGGTTATATATATATATATATATATATATATATATACACACACATATATACATATATATATATATACATATATATATATATATATATATATATATATATATATATATACACACATATATACATGTACTGTATATACACATACATATTTGAAATAGTATGTGTGTGTGTGTGTGTGTGTGTGTGTGTGTGTGTGTGCGCGCGTGTATATTCACTAATATCACTCCAGATATATTCCATATCAGGAAATGTGACGTAACATTAACAGCAAAACTGTCCACAAATGCAGGGTGCGTCTTTGTAATTAAAATGTATTACTGATTTATTAAAATGTATTTGTGATTTTTGTGATATTTGCATCTTTACTACACAAGAAAACATGAGTCTATTTAATTAAATGTTTGGATGTTTTAACAAAATGAATGGTTTTAATGGCTGGGGTTCATGAAGCACATTACTATGAAAAAAGGTTAGCTGTTGAGAGCAATGGCTAGAAATCTCATTAAAAGAAAATGTTCACCACCTTGATCTTTTCAAAGAATGGTTCAGGGCAAGAGGTATGACTACAGCTATAGTGTGAATACATGCTGGGATAAAAAAAGAAAGAAAAAAGTGCAGTCATTTGCAAACACAAACAGAGGTGTCATTTAAAATACTCACATCATCTGTTCTGAGCTTCTTAGCTGGACATCCCCCATCTACTGGATGCAACATGTAATATAGACGCACTTTGTTCGCATGTTTCCGGCTCTGAAAGAGAAGAGTGGGGGTTGTACATTAATTTTGTACACAATCACTATGTTCTGCAATCACAGTATTGTAAGAGAATACGATGACTGTATTGAAATATCTTCCTGATCCGAGCATTTTTTAGCCTTATAAAATGTAATTTTTCATGGTTCATCTATCTGAGTTTTCCATCCTTGGACAGACCAGAACGTTTTTGAATTGTGAACAAAAAGTAAGTAGTAAAAAAAAAAAAAAAAAAAAAAAAAAAAACATAAGAGAGCACTGGAGCAGACTGAGTGAAGCGATTGGCAGTGCCCATCAAATGCACAGGCCAATAAATAATTACTGTGGTTGGCGTTAAGTGAGTGTGGAGCCACACATCACAAACCCATCAATTACTTGGATTAGACAGCTCAGCTTTCAGAGAGTGGGCCAAATCAATTCACTGCTCAGTTTACCTGAAAATGATGTTGTTTGACAAGAGGGTAATTGAACTTCATCCTCAACACAAAGGCAAGAGGCAAAGTGTGCAAATGAAGGACAGAGTGGCACTGATAAATATGCATTGAAAGCCACTCATTTCCTCTTAAAGAAGTAAAAGATTTCTTTGTCTGTTTTTCTTAGACCTATAAAAAAAAAAAACATGGACCTGAAGAAGAAGCAGATCTGACGAATCAGATGAATGTGGTTAAAAAAATATGATATGTCAACTTGTGTTTGAAGATTGCCTGAGAGAATCTTATTAGTCCAGTCCTCCTATTTCTCCCCTCTAGAGAGTAAATGTGAAAAAAAAAAGACATGGAGAGATCGAAAGAGACAGATGGAACTGAGAATTATTGAGAATGATGCAGCACCTGGAGAGTGTGGAAATGCAGACATAAATATTTCTCTTCAACCTCTTCGACAACAATTCTATCCATAATTTCCTTTCAGTTTCCCAAAACACCAGCAAACACTAAATATACAAATTTGATGGGAGGAATAAATAATATTTAGTTGTTTTGCATTCGCTTACACAATTTTTCTTCCCATCTATTTTTTGGGAAGAATAATAAGAAAAAAAAAGAAAAAGAAAAAGTAGTAGTAATAGTTTGAGATCAACTGCTTTACAGCCACACTCCTCAGCAGCAAACAGCGGGGTTGCATTTGAAGAAATTACACGTGTGGACTAATCTGACCCAAAGTATAGTGTTAAGTTTTGTTTTTTTCAAGTCCTTATGGGAGTCTTGGGTAAGGTTATTACATGATGGAGGTAGACTAAACTAGTGAAGAGTGAAGTAAACTCAGATTGGGGTTGAACTGTCACAGCAATAGATTTAGAGAGCCATAATTTAGCTCTAAGCACAAAAAGCACATGATGTTCCAAACCCCACTGTCATTTGGCCAGAGGAAAACATCAAGATCTACTCATGGGTGAGCACAGGGGTAAAATAAATGGCAAATAGAGAAAGCTTTCAAGACTCATTACTGTAAAAGGACCCACCACTCCACTAGTAAAGAACTGTTTGCTGAGACGTGTCTCCTTCAGGGTTTGCTTTACATTTTCATATCAAAAGTGAGTTAAAGAGATGACCTAATCAATACTGAGTTCCATGCACCGCATCCAAGTTTATTCACTTGAATCGGACTCAGTTTTATCTAAAACATCATATGTTTACCTCAAACATGATGATGCTGCAGTTTCTAATATAATATTAAAAGAATAATTAGGAGAATATTCTCACTTTCTAAGGGGGCTTTTTGAAATGGATTCGTCAAGGGAAAAGCAGAAGCACCTTTAGAAATAACAACAGTCTGCATGTCATAAGGACTCACAAATTAAAGCCAAAGACTGTTTAGTGGCACATAGACACTTCCATGACATTTTAGAAGGACACTGATACCAAACAAGCTCCGAGTTAAATTTTGGGTTGTAGATTTTTCAATCTGACAATGCAATTCAAAAGAAAAATGGTTCATAAGGAAAAGGACTAATTTATTTAACACATTACATCCTTCTCATAACGCGAACTGTTCTTAAGCTGGACTTTGTCAATACTGATTTACTTCATGGCTAACTAGCTTGGTAGAGTTTTGACTCCTAAGGAAGACAGAATTATGTCATTACCATAGGGGGTAATGTTTATTCACATTTCTATAAAATATAGTTCAAAATATAGGCAAGGCAAGTTTATTTATATAGCACATTTCATACACTATGACAAACAACAATTAAAATAATCACAAAATAAAAGCAAGAAAAATTAAAACAGTTACTGAAGAAATTAAAATAGATACATGATAGATCATATTTTTCACAACACCCAGGATGACTCTGAGATGTACCCATGGTGATCATTACACTGGGGAAAAAAAAAACAGGGCAGGCTTTATGCATTCTAGGTATTCTAATATTATTTCACTCTAATGCAAAAACTCTGCAAGATAATTACTTTATAAATTAATAAAATGTAAAATATTGGTCGCTGTCAGACAGTAACCTTGTATCGCCTTTATAATTTTTTGTTCTCTTCATAAATCATTACTATTGGTCACTATTTACATCTGTCAGAGGTTTTGTAAATATTTAACCAATGAAATGCATTTTAAAGATCTTGCGACTAAACCTTATAACTGTTGTGAATCATCAGAGTCAGAGAGATCCATTTGCAGCTTTCCTTATTGAACGGAGCTGTTAAACAGGCGAGGGTCAAAACCAGCAGACACAGCAGTGTAGACAGGGCTAAATCGTAACATAAATATCAGGCAGAAGGTCGAGGCAGGCGGATAACAGTCAGAGTCCAAGAACCAGGCAGAGGTTACTTAGGCGGGTGGCAGACAAGATGATATCAAGTACAAATGGAGTCACAAATGATCAGGTAGTCGCAGGGATAAACGCTTAGTAAAGTTCAGGATAGCAAAAAGACTTTGCACAGAGAGCGGTGTGCAGCGCAGCTAAAAACCCTGATAGATGAGCTACAGCTGGGCATAGTAATCAGAGTCAGAACTGGTGCTATTGTTAAAAGTAGTCTCCACCCGGAAGAGTCAATATTCAGGCGAAGGCGCCCTCTGATGGCCAGAGAGAGAGGTTACGGAGTCTGGATTGTGACGGTGGGGGAAACTCCTTGTCGTCGAAACACTGAAGTAATAATTTAAAACGCAGTGCAGCAACACGGCAAACACAGCAGAAGTGTCTATCTCGATCATTGGTTGTTCTCCGGCAACTGCACATCCAATGGCCAAGCACCTCAGACGCGCGACCCAATCAACTGACTTGTCAGAGTGGAATGGGCGTAGCCTAAGCCTATAAAGATCGCTCTGATTTAATATCTGATTTACCCTGATTTAGTCCCACTGAAGCTTTTCACCCTCAAATCAAGCCAGATCAGCTATAGACGAATCCGGCGAAACTACCGGAAGTAAGCGGGCGCCATTACTGAGCTGTTGCTGGGTAGCGTTGCGCCATTGCCTTCTATTGTTTTAGTTGCAACTTGCGTCCACTGGAATAAACAGCTCGCGATTTACGACTGTCACTAACGTTACAACGTTAGCCCTTGTATAATGTCGAGTGGGTAAACAGTTTCCGTTATAAATTGTTTTAATGGTGGCAGTAAAATTTCAATTTTGAAGAGAAAACATTGTGAATACCCCGGGTCGACTGCCACTGTCTGGTGCCGTACGGTTTACACAGATTTCCTGGGCGAGTACAAGACGCGGACATTCGCGTATAATAACAATTATTTAATGACATAAGTAAAAAAATATAATAAATGTGTGATATAGTGATCAGCAAAATCTCCTCTCTTGTTATTTTTTCTATTCAATTTACATGCTATGGTCATTAAATGGCTTTCCTGAGCTGAATGTAACGTTATGTGACATAATTGTTCTCCTGTTATATTGACTTCTTTCCATGGTTTAAAAACAGTAGTTGGTCGATATTATGTATACTTTCTAGCTGTAACGTTACCTTACCCATGCCCGTTGCAATGTAAAAATGAGATAAATAATGGACACAAATGAAAAACATGAAATTGTTTATTTGATTTCATTTATTTATTTATTTATTTTTTGTCAAATGGACAGATCTTTTTTTAGTTTCCTCGTTAGCAAACGTTAGCCTAGCTAGCTTGCCAAGCTATTTTCATAAATAATCTGTAAGATCGTTTGTACCTTCATCTGTGACTGGAGGCCAATGTCTAACATCATCAACCCAACAAGTCTGCCTGGCTGTAGCTGTCATCAAGGGTGCGTTATCACCTTATCTCCGAGGTTTGTTTACATACTGGTGCATATGTCTATGCCGGTGTAACAGCTCAGTAATGGCGTCGCCACAAGATGGCAGCCTACACAAGAACGCTCGTCGGATTCGTCTATAGCAAGCCTTGAAAACAGTGGACAGCTCCTTTTTAACTCATCCGGAAGCCGCTCCTCTTCTGTTGCTCCTGTGGCCATCTGGCGAGACAATCCTATAACTGCCTTCTCCGTGAATCAAAGACAACACGTGCGTTTTCATGCCTGGAATCAAACCACGTTGAAACTGCTCTTTCCCACCACAGCTGTTCACTGCAAGAACAAGCCGCCTTTCTCTCGCCGCTTGCGGCTAGCTTCCTGTACGCCAGTGAGCTACCCCGTCCTCACGCTCGGTTGCGCGTGCCCTCCTCTGCACACGCTCTTCACTCACGGGTGGCTGGAAATGTTCTCAAACCAGTTACCAATCCCATTACAAGGCAGATGCCACTGATACTGCACATTGTCACTGCAGTTAATGCGCCCGCTGCGAAGCATGCACCGCGACAGATAGTTACTGCTTCAATAGCAGCTCTGATAGAGAGAGACATGAGTGTTCACAAACCAGTCCAGGCCCGTCATAAGACACACTCCTCAAAAAATAATAAGCAAAAAAAAGAGTGTTTCAAACGCACAACACCAGGGTAATCGGTCCCCATTCATTAGGCGATCCCTACCCAGTTGCCACTCTTAGGTTTGTCAAAACAACCCAAAAGAAAACATTTGCACAAAACACAACATAAGGGTATTAGGTGCCCCTATGTTAGGCGACCCAGGACCAATATATGTTCAAAACCTAGCCACAAGTGCCCAGGCCTGGCAGGTCATCCTCGATGTATCAACTGGGTTATAGATATTATAAAGTGAAGTTTCTCGCTCCAATTCGCTTGCAAACGACATTATTAGGTGGTCCTCGAGTCCACGGTTAGAAGAAGCGTGGCTCACGAGCTTCACACCGAAGTGCAAAATCTGATCCCGTGCAGAGCTGGTCAGGGTTTTACAGCCGTTACTTTCTTGTACCTAGAAGGTCGGTGACACCCTTCCCATTTTAAATCAGGGACATCAACAGATTTTTTACGGTGGACCTGAAAGATCGTCACTTTCACATTCAGATAATGCCCAGCCACAGGCCATTCTTGAGATTCAATACACGGGCTTATCAATACACAGTCCTACCATTCGGTCTGTCCCTGACATTTATGAAGTACATTGTTTTAGGCGGTTAACACCTATCATACCACCCATCAATTTACAAGGCCGGTTCCTCAGAGACGTCGGATTCAGTGGCCAAGAGTTGAGTCGCACAGTAAAGAACTTATCTGAAGCAGCAGAAAGGAGCAGCAACTGGCTGTGGTTGAAACGGAAAGATTCTAGCTGGCTGTGTACAGGCCGCCACGCTGCAGTTTCATAGAATTTCAGACAATTTGAAGAGTCAGTTGGTTTATTTGTATAGGTTGCATAGTATTTACAGTCATTACGTTCCTGTGTATATTGCGTGAATGACGGTTGGTTGGGCAGATATTGTGTTTTGCTGCAGGTGGTATGCCATACGGAACCATTGCCACTGAAACTGCATTAACGCACCAGTGGGGCTTGATAGCCTTAGCCAAACGGTTCGGCACATATGGTTGGGTTGCGGAGAGATTGTGAGATTGTGGTTGGGTCTCAGCAGCAGGAGGGATGTAGCGGTCAGTAAGCTGGGCTGAGTTGAGTGGGGGACAGAGGGGGGGTGACTCTGGGACGCCAGAGTCACTGTCGAGCCCTCTTGAGGTATCGTGGGCTAGTCGACGAAACACTGAGGACAGAAGGTGCCCACTTGAAGACCCCAGAGATGTCCCCTACTCCGCTCAATCCAGACGGTGGTCATGCTGGTCCTCTGGGGAGACCACACTGTAGTTGCAGCCGTCATGTGTGCTCATGTGCCAAGTACACTGCAGCCATTAATGCGGACAGAAGGGGAGTCACATCACCATATGGAAAGAAGCGTTAATGGATGGAGAAGCATGGTTTACTGTAAAGCTACGTCTTAGTTTAGCTTATCTTGGCGAAAGCCTACAAATCAGCATGAAGTTAACATCTACTCTTGTGTAATGGAAATCGTGCTATTTCAAAGCACTATACACATCTTCCCTATTTGGCCTCCAGTTGCTTAGTCATTATACCATGTTCAGACCCAGAGTTTTGGGAGCAAAAAAGACTGCCAGGAAACAGAGTGGGATTTCAGATTCAAGCCAAAACTACCTTGCACAGGCATCTGCACCATGCTGACGGAAGATTGGTAAACAACACCTTTGGTAGTGGTAGTAATTTCAAGATATCCATATATTACAATGGAAAACAATGGGGGGAAAAACAGGACAGGACAGGTTTTTATTGCTTCTTATTGTTCTTCTTGTAACATTATTTTCTGAAAACATTTCAAACAAGCCCTCATATTTTAACAATAAGACATATTTTAAAATGAACACGCTTGAAGGCTTGCTATAGCTGATCTGGCTTGATTCGAGGGCGAAAAGCTTCAGTGAGGACTCAGAGACGTGAAGTGTTGCTAAAATCGTGTAAATCAGACAGATATATTAATTTAGACATATTTTAAAAACTCAGACATATTTTAAAATGAACACCCTCCAGCAAAGTATTTAAAAGTATTTAAAAAAATTATCTTGTTATTATTATTAAAAGGAAAACATAATCTGAATGAACTAAGTACATGTATCTTAACTAAGTACTACTGGGGGGAAACAGCCTTAAAATAATGAACAGACAAAATGTCATTGGCATAAAATACAAGACAAACCAAATACTTCTTTACTGGTAGTAAAATCCTGAGCATCAAACAGTAAGACATAATATTCTGAAAACATAGTGCATAGTGAATCTAATCAGGGATTAGAGTGTGGAAAAGTGAGCTTATTAGCAATCAGTTTTTGTCTTGGGTATGAAAGACTTTCTGTTAGACCAAGGACTCTTCACATGATATGTGTTCATGTTTTTCTGACAGGCTCTCATCCATATTTCATGAGCCTTTGTTCTGTACATTAACACTTTCATCTTCCAATTTGTTTGCCGCTCCTCCCTCCTTCTAAGAGAAAGCATCAGTAAAGACGATGAATAATTTTGCGACGGCTTTAGTTTTGCCTGATAATCTGCAAGATTTTCAAAGCATAACAACCCACTGCCTAAATAACAAAGATTTAAAAAGTGTCTGCTTTCCTGGATGGATGGAATGGATGTATGTGCTTTGTGTCTTCAACAATACAATGTGACCATTGCCAATTAAAAAACAAATCTTTATGTATTAGGGCTGTCACTCACTAACAATTGCTTTATCGTGGTTAATAAAAATAGAACTAAGTGAACAATAACTACATAGGTAGAGTACCAATGGGGCAATACTATTTTTTTTTTTCAAATAAAGTATTAAAAGCAAGTAATCATATGGTTTTATTGAAAAACACTGTTAAACTGCTAAACTTGTTGTTGATATAAGCAATCAACTTAAGTACATTACGTATTATAACAAATGCCTGCAGAGGGTGCCAATGGCCTGGTGATTGTTGTTGTTACACCTATAGCATGATCAAATCCTTGTTTAATAAGAGTGGTGCAGGTACTGTTGGACGTCACTTTGTATGCCAACAAGCAGTTGGCATCAAACTGGTTCCCTTGACTAAAACCCAATAGGATTTTTCTATAGGCTTTTGGATTAGTGCAAAAAACAAGCTTGTGATCAACAAAAGTTCATGATACTTGCACATTTTGTCCATCAAGATCATTTTCAAAGATGCAGTCGCCAGAAATAAAAAGCTAAAAGGTTGGCTATAAACAAACTACACCATGGTCCCATGACTGCAACGTCACCACCACTAATGGCGCTTTTCCACTGCACAGTACCGACTACGACTCAAACTACGACTCCGACTACGACTACGACTACGTTTGGTTTTCCGCTGTGTAAAAGTAGTAACTTCTGGTACTTTTTTGTATTGCCTCTGGCGAGGTTCTTCAGTGAGCTGAGGCAATACTGAAATGTGATGTGAAAACAATGCTGAATACTGATTGGTCAGAGAGAATCGTCACTATTGACTGCATTATCATTGCATGCGCCAGATAGAGCATCCAGAATAATTCCACCATTTTTAAATAGTTACTAAATTTACTACTATTATTATGGCAACTCGGAAGAATATGCCATGGTCAAACTATAGGTGCAGACTTTCCTTTGTTTGGTTGCCAAAGAGAGGATCCAGCGAGAGCCTGATGGGGCAACGAGGGACGAAAGGCGTCGCTATGATGACTGGGTACTATTTGTGGCGGTACAGTCTGCAATGGGAAAGTGAGCAGAGTCGAGGCGAGTCGAGCTGGTTATGGTAATAAAAAAGCACCATAAGCTTCCGTTCAGTTTTTATCTAAAAACATTTTCCCAGAAAGTTTGAGTTAGATTAGTTTATAAGAACACAATTGTAAGCATAAGGAGGCTGTAAAAGCAGACTGAGCCTACCTTTCCGGCGTGTTGACGTTTAGTCTCCTCAACAGCCTCTGTAGTCCCATTTAACCACTTGTTAGCAACCTCCTTTTTCAAGACACGCAACAGCCTAAAAAAATCACGAGTGGGGTAATACTGATGTATTTTATGTCATAGAGAATTTAACGTGAAAGGGTCTTGAACTTGTGTTCACCACAGACCTTGTTTCAGCCATTTACCAAAATCCCATTCAAAAAACCCCATTGACTTCAGGACGATGGAACCAGAAGTGCTAAGATGCCAACTCGCTTCTGCGTTTTGGCTTACAGAGTGATGTCACCTGCCAAATATCTGCTTAATATTTAACATTTGGCCACTTCTTTATGTTAGAAATGCTACAGGCAATTGAATGAGGGTTTAAACTTTTGTTTTTGAAATTGCGGTAATCAACAGTTTGCATATATTTAGAAACATCAATGCATTCTCATGTGTTGGCTTAAATTTATAAATGATTTACATTACACATCTGATGAAATAGTGCACTTTTACATAGATGAACGTTATAAGAAAATCAAAGAGGCAGCATATGGAGAGAGAGATAGATTCTGTCAGCAGAGTTGCTCAGATTTAAATGATAATAGTCCAAAACGTTGCATGAAACACAAAGCACATCTTTATGGGTTCCCAAATCCACGTTATTGGAAACCCAAACAAACAGCAGATGGAGAGGCCGAGTTTGTGTGGAGCTACATTTACTAGGAATGGAGTAGCTCTGAGAAACACTTGTACACATTTTCACAACAGCACTATGCTATATTATGATTTAAAATATCATGCAGCCTTTGAAAACCATCCAATAAAGTGGTTCATGGATTCTCATTTGTGGAAAGTGCCACTTTGGGTATTTTAACAATTAATCAGTCTATATCTGGTGTGGTGATGGCACAGTGATGTGATGGCGCAGACCCAAGTTCGAATCCACTGCGAGATACCAATGTGTCCCTGAGCAAGACACTTCACCCTAGTTGCTCCAGAGGCGTGGCACCTCTGACATATAGCAATTGCAAGTCACTTTGGATAAAAGCGTCAGCTAAATGAATAAATGTAAAATGTATGTAAATATCTTTACTTAGCAACAGCCAGGACGAGGCATTGAGGCTTTGTTGGGAATGTATTGTGACAGATAGCATGTCATACCTAGCAGGCATTGAAGGGCTTTTCTGTCAGTGGGAGGGGGAAATTGCAATATTTCTGAAACCTTGGACTCATCAGGCTTCACAACCTCAGCGGTGATAACAGGGCCTAGGTAAGTCACCTCATTGACCATGTACTGCAACTTGTCTTTGCTGAATTTCACGCTTAGACTCACCACTCTATTCATCACTTTCTCTAGGATGATGTCATGCTCTGCTTTGGTGGATGCCGCTATGATCATATCATCGGCCACCATGAAGACATGTCCCCAAAGCTTTCTGAGTTCAAGCGTTAGAATACGTCGCTCGCCGACTTTATGCCAAAAGGCATGCGATGAAAACTATCCCTGCCCCCTGGTGTGTTGAAAGTACAGAGATCTGCTGACTAGTTAGATCTTCCAATAGCCATCCTTCTCATCCAATATGGTGAACAACTTTTTGCCAGCTAACTTACACTGTATATACTACTGGGTTTGAATATAGTAGTGCTGGTGGAGTATGACCCTGTTTAGGTCTCTGAGGTCCAAGCATACTCTCAGTGTGCTGTTTTTTTTCTGTAATGCAGAGACTGCAAACCCATGCAATAGGTTTAGAGACTTTGCTTATGACACCTGTTTTTTTTCATCCAATTCATCCATTGTCCCTCTAAGTGTGTCATGAGCTGCATACGGAATATTCCTGCAGCCGTATATTACCGGGGACACAGAAGGGTTAGTGTGAATATGGTGAAATCCTGGTAACTGGCCCAAACCTTGAAACACTGATGCATAGCGGTTGAGGATCTCAGTTTTTGTAGCAGGCAATGATGGTGTGAGAGCATCCACTTTCTTTATAAGGTCCAACTGCACACATGCTTGTCTCCCCAGGGCTATGCCTGATGCTGTAGTCATAAAGAACATCATGCGAGTAGTTTTATTTTTAGCGTGCACATGGAGTTTAATAACACCTTCTGGTTTGATGCGGGTGCCGCCATACGATACAAGCACTGTGTTTGTCTTTTGGTTGTTCACCGGGACCTGAAGCTGATCAATGATGTTTGATCAACATCATGTCTTCGGAATGATGTTTGCTTCAGCGCCCGTGTCAAGCTTGAAGTTGACAACTGTGCCTGCCAAACTTAGATTTGTGTGCCAGCCTGTCTCTGACATGTTTGAGTGGACTACAGTACCCACAAACAGCATGTCTATCCATGTCTCTTGATTTGCACACAAGAAGTGGTTCTTTTTGCCACATTTTTTTTTTTACACACATCATTATAGGCAGGGCATTGCCTTGGTATGTGAATGCATCCGCATTTGCCACAATTTTTTGAATGCCCTCAAGTTGGCACTGTCATTTGTATGTGCTCTGCTGGTTTGTTTGATCTCAATTTAGGCTGCTGACTTTTTTTTTTTTTTTTGCTTGCAACGCCAAGGTCATGGAAATGCTTAGCCCTTAAAATGCAATGTAAATTGCTTTGGATAAAAGTTTCTGCCAAAAGCATGAACATTTTTAAAATGTATAATAAACTAGTAAGTTGAAAAGCCTCATAAACACTATAAAACAACCTCTACAAAAGTGACTTGTTAGCCTATGTTAAATATTAGGTATAATATAAGGACAAAGTATAATAATAGTAACATTAATACTGAATATCAGAATGTCATAATTCTTCAGCTTTAGTAGCCTAACTGCATGGTCATTTGTATAGTGGTGGTGGTGGTGCTGTGTGTTTTGAAAAGCTTGTAATAACCGTTGTGTACAGTTTACCTCGACACTTCACTTCAAATGAGTCAAGCGACTTGCGTTTGTTCCTTTCTCAAATAGGGGGGGAAAAAATTGTTTCAGTGCTGTGCGGGAGACGGTCCAGCTGCTTACACGCTGCGACTGCTGGACGCACACAGTTTAATCAGGAAGCAATTTCATCACTTGGCTTTTGGTTTTTGTTTACCCGGCGTGCCATAATAATAGCGCTTAATATGTGGAGGTGTGGTTTATGGCAATCGGCCCAGCGGGAAAAGTTCAGGTGCTCCCAATGGCCATGTCAATCTACTCCACAGCTGATTACGGGCCCCCTGCTCACTCGGGCACTGAGGCTTCAGCCCTGCCTACCCCGATAATTAATGTGGCCCTGCATGTGAGGTGCATTTATCCTTTCTGGAGTAAACAAATAAATAAAAAGGTTATCAGGTTGGCTTGACAAACAAGTTTTATATATCTACCTATGAAAGGTAAAAAAGTAGTCATATCAGCTTACAATGGATTCATTATACCGTAAAAGTGCAATATTAGCTACTTCGCCCACAAATTGACTGGTGTCTTTTTCATTACTAAAAAAAGTTGAATTTGAAAGACACTGGGATGTAAAAAAAAAAAAAAAAAAAGATCATGTTGAATGGTTAGCCTGATGTAATTTTATTCTAACCTGTTCTAATTACCACTGAAGAAGCAGAAAAATGATTTCTTCTCTTTATATGATTCAAGTGGTTATTAGGCCAACAAGAACATCTTTATTTAGCCAACTGCACAGGAGCTAATTGAGGCAGCTAAATTTAGTCAAATTTAAAGACATTGCTGATCCTCACTTAGATAATAACAGAGTGTTTAATAGAGTGCTGAATCAAAGTCAGACCTCTCAAAAAACATGTGTACGCAGCCTAAATCTTATAACATGAGGGAATTTAACCCATGACATTTATAACATGCAGATATTTTTAAAACACTTGTCCTGAACAGCTCAAAAGAACAGCATTAATTTGATTTAGAAATCTTTACTAACATTACAAATGTCTTTACTAACACTTATGATCAATTTGATGCATTTTTGCTCAATAAAAACATAAATTTACTTCAAAACAAAATCTTATTGACCCCAAGCTTTTGATACACACACAGCGCAAAAATGCGGAAACATAAAACTTGGTTGACCAGCATTTATAGCATTAAAGTAGATTAGGTCTAATTCTAAGTCAATGTATTATATTTGTTTCTATCCTAATTTTAGGGGAAATGTTACATCAATTCTGTAGAATGTATGTTGACCATCCGCATAGGTCTTGTTCTGGGTCAGGTTAGAGGGATAAAATTAAATAGCTTCCAAGTAATACATAGTTGTTGTGACTGATTCCTGTGTCGATCTATGTACATTATTAGTTACGTACAGTTATTGGCCTTTAGTCCTAAGTGTGAATCAGGGGTCTCAGCAGAAACAAACTCATATACCATTCCAATCTTGTAGAGTAGTGTCCAGGACAACGAAAGGAAGGTTTGACCTTGAACACTGATAATATCACCATGACCAAGCTTAAGTAAGGCCTGCAGTCTTCCCACTCTCCGTTATGTAGCTCATACATTTGTAAGATCAAAGAAATCTGATTGGAATTGCATGGAGGAACAGGATTAACAGACAGTAAGAGAGAGAGAGACAACAACAAAAAAAAACAAAAAAAAAATCAAATAGCATAGCGCACCACAGAGATTACACCCAAAGGGAGACACAGGCCACAGACCTCGCTTACTGCTTAAAAGACGCCAGATAACTTTTGTTTGCTTTAGGCATTGCATACCTAATTGTCCGTAGTGTATATATATATATAAAAGAATCTTTAATTATTTTATATCAAATGCTTGGATTTAACATTAAAATGATGTTTTCCGGGAGCTCAGCAATACTTCGATCACACCTGTACTTGTGATATTCTCAGACTTTGGTAATACACATGAAAAGCTATGGAATGGCATTGAGTATAAAGGAACCTACTGGTGCCTTGAGGACTCTAAAAATGGAATCCAATTCTGGAATGGCTGTTCCTGTCAATGATTGTCTTTCTGCATTATTAATGTCCCTTTTAATACAGCTGATGTTAATTTGTTCAGTTCAAATGTCTGGATTTTCTCTCCTTCCTCCAATCTCTCTCTCTCTCTCTCTCTCTCTCTCTCTCTCTCTCTCTCTCTCTCTCTCTCTCTCTCTCTCTCTCTCTCTCTCCCTCTCTCTCTCTCTCTCTCTCTCTCTCTCTCTCTCTCTCTCTCTCTCTCTCTGGCTCTCTTTCATTCTTTCAGCCTTTGATGTTTCAGGGGTGAGGATTAAAAGCTCATCACAAAGAAAAAAAAAAAAAAGTGCCTCAGCATAATTTCTAAAACCATGACCTGAGTGCTAAAGCCTCTGTAGATGTTTCGACTCTTCAGTTCATATCCAATAAAATGAGCTCAAGGGACATTTCAATGGAAACATAATTTTTTCTCTATATAAAATCTATAATGCCAACGTTATTTGCACCTTATTAGCTCAGGAAAAATGTCTGTATGTTTCTTTTAAATTGAAGGATTGTGTGGACTATGTGCATACTTCAAATCTGAATTTAGTAAATGAACCATGTAAATGAATGAAAGTTTGGCATTTGTAATTGTTACGTAATGCAGACGGAGAGGATGATGGGTGATAAACAGGGTGTTTATTGAATAACAAGTGATGAGAATGATGGAAATTACGGTGGGTGACGAGAACACAGGAGGGAATGGAGACATTGTGGAAGGACGAGACGCTGAAGACAGTCCACAATGTGAAAACGACACCAGAAAATGAGCTGGGGTGAGGTGTCTGAATTTTTAGAGGCAGTGATGAGGGTGATGATGAGGTGCAGGTGTGAGTGATTGGGTGGGAACCAAAGAGTGATGGGAGATGTAGTGCAGATCTGTGACAGTGACTACGTTTACATGCAGACAATTTTCGGGTTATGGTCGGGTTAAGGTCACAATTCGGGTTTCTAAAACATTAGAAATAACCCGTTTACATGCATGAGCAGAGAGAGTTTCTCCTGTATACATGAAATTGCAATATCCTGTATACATGGAATTGCAATATCCCGATGTAAACGGCAACGCACGGTTAGCGTCTGGACGTACAGACAACCTTAAGACGCAATATACGTCATTTCCGATACTTCTTCCTGTATCCAAAGACAACAACAGCAGCATGTGGATAATGAATAGTTCGGGGCAGATAACGATCACCTTTGTTTGCGCTTTGATGCTGGTAACGTTGCTGTGCTGCTTCTCGCCACCGAGAAGTTTCTCTACTCAAAAGACCAAAAATTTGGGTTAGAAAAGGGGTACCCCAGGTATAATATCCCGGTTTTTAAAATCCAGGATATGAGCATGTTTTTGCCGGTGTTTACATGGCCGTTCGCCACCGGGTTATTGCTAATATCCCGGTTTTGAACGGGTTATTGGCTGCATGTAAACATAGTCCGTAATATATTGTTTCTGTTTATTGATCGCCATTGGAGTGTACTTGAGACATACACCAGGTTCACTGTATATATTTAACTTCAAAAGCATGCTGATAGGGGTGCACCGATATAAAAATTTTGGCTAATACAGATAACCAATAATTCTTTATATTTGAAAGCCGATATATTGACCAATAAATCTAAATCCGAATTTACTGTATATAATTTTTGAGAGCCTGATTACAAAAACAAAAGTCTCATCAGTAAGAGTCATCATGTCCCAGGCACACAACAATAATGTTCAAATTTTATTTAGCTCAAATGACAGATTTGCACTAAACATGTTGCACTGAACTCTATTTTCCTTTTTTTGCATATTTCAAATTTTAAACAATTTAAAACCATCATTTTTTTTTATTTAATCAGTTTAAAGTTACAGGGACCATGCACATTAATAAACGCTTGCGTAAATGTGCCAGTTTAGCCATCTTGGCTAATTTTCAACTGTAGTCACTGGGCAGATGTAATAACCGATAAAATACATTCAAACTATCAACAATACTTATACATACATAGAAGCTCATAAAATACATTCAACAAGAACAACAAATCAAAACATGATTAGACATGGCAAACAGTGCGTATCTAAAGTGTCTCAGTTGAAGGAATTAATCCATTATTTATTTTATTTAAAGCTGCAGTCTGGCGTTTTTCCTCTTTGTCGACATCTTTGTTCGAAATCTGCAATTGCATTCATTTGCGGAATTATCAATTTTTTGCGAGTTGTACTTCGACACAGTGCAGCGCAGATGAACAATGTTCGAGGAGATGTGAGGCTGTCAGTCACCGCGCCAGTATAGATACTGGTATTCAGAATCACAGATGAAAGTATAACCAACATAATAATTTTCACTACAAAATGTCATCTGAACAAGTAAGAAACATCCACTTTTGTTCTGGTTCTGACATTGCAGTCCTTTATGTGTACTTGTGTGACAATGACACAAAGACATGCTTGAATCGCCTGCGGAAATCCACCAGTACCACTGGAATTAAAAACAGTATTACAAGCTTACCGCTTTGAATCGAGCTAGGGCAAGCAGATCGTTTTTAAACACTGGTTATGTATTTTCTCAAATATGTATTTTGGATATTTTTTAACAAAAAAAAGCTACAGACTGCAGCTTTAATATACCGGCCACATTTTTTTTGGGCTGATATATTACAATAACATTAAACATTAACATATATTGGCCGATACCTATACGGTGGCTGATATATTGTGCATCCCTAAATGCTGGTACTCTTTACTGCATCAATGAAAATCATAATACAATCAAATATACTTATAAAAATGCAGGATCATAAAAAAGGGTGATATTTGCTGGGCTGTAAATAAACACCAATTCTACACTCCTTCTGTATGTTCCCAAGCACTTTTCAAAACCTCTTATAAAGACTAATAAAATGCTTAAGTAATAGGGGTGGCACGGTACATGAAAAAACACCCGAACCGTTCGGTTCGCTTGTCTCGGTTCGGAGCGCGTGTGCGTCTCACGGTTCGACGCATGCGCAATGTAACCTCGTGCCCGTATGTGACGTGTTTTCTTTTCGCGCGACATAAACTTGTTCGACTTGGACCGGCGCTGCACAGAGCGATCGGTGAATAACATCAATCTAGCGCGAGTCGGCTCCGTATGCATTCATCACTTTCGCGGTATTTGATGTCATTACCGATCGCTCTGTCTGTGCAGCGCCGGTTCAAGTTAATAAACAAGCCAGTAAAAGTGGAGTATGGAGCGCTGCAGGTCACGGCACGCGGAGAAATGGCAAGTGGGAGAGATGAGGGAGTTGGAGGACGCGCCAGCGTCGTATAAGTCTATGGTATAAGTCCGGTGTGTGGGAACATTTTGGATTTCATGTTATGATATTTTAATTTAACTACAGTGGCACTTTATGTTTAGATAAGAGCTTCAGTCATACGTTTCCAAACCCTGCACTTTAATTTTAAGTGGAAAAAAGTACCCTCACATTTTGGGAATAGAAGCATTGTTGATACTGTTTTTGTGTTGAGTTTGAACTTAAATTTCACTTTATGTTTATGGCCTTTGCTATTGCTATAGCTTAATTATCTATAGGCAATGAGATTTCATGTATATTGACATTTAAAAGACAGTGTTTTAAGAGTTGCTCTCTTTTTCTTTTAAAAGATAGAATTTTGGTAAGAGCTACAAAAGTTAGCAGTTGATACATGAAAGTTAATTTCTTTGTGTAAATAAGATTTATGTGATAAAAATGCACAAGTTCTTGTATGATAGTGATACACATTCTCCTTTTTTTTGCCAAATAAACAAAAAGCATGTCAATTTCTTCTCTCTTGCTGTATCTAAATCTCACCTAGCTTTCCTCTGAGATAGTCCCAAAATGTGCTTAAAGTCAAAGAGTCAAATTCAGTTTGTGCATGATTGCATGAATATAATATATTTGTAATACTGTATCCTAAAGTGTGGATAATTAAGCTATATATCACATGCTGAAGTACATTTCTGGAGTGTTAAAGATTAAAAGAAAAAATAACAAGAACCGTACAGAACCGAAAACCGTGACCCTAAAACCGTGATACAAACCGAACCGTGGGTTTTGTGAACCGTGCCACCCCTATTAAGTAATAAGTCAGACATGTAAAGTGGCGGTTAAATACGAATGTTTTCTCTAATAAACGTGGATACCAGAGCTCGGATTCAATATACTTTGGAGTTTGTTTGAAGTGAGACAGTAAGAGAGACCAAAACTCTCCTCCACAAATCTGGGTCTCCACACAAAATTACAGTTCCTACTGCATGTCTTTTCACATTAGGAGCATGACAGTATTTTTCATGTAATGCCTGTGGAGGTTTGCAAAATTTAAGCCAAAATCATCAAAAAGATTTTAGCTTTTTAGCAGCTTTTAGCAAGTTACCCTGCTGTCTGAAATGCACTGTGGGAAGCCATTTTCCACCGGATAATAAATCAGTAATGCACCGAAATCAATCTTTTTTAAAAGACACAGAAAAAAACCAAGTCGAATTATTAATTTAGCCGAAAAAGAAAACCGAAAATAAAATTTCTGTAATTACATTTTGGGTAATTTAACTTTTCAGCGTGTGTTCACAGGTGATAAACCAGTAGTGGTAAAAATCTTCAGCAATGAGCATGCCTTTCATTTCAGCCGAACAAATTTTACACATTGCTACCATTTTTGCAGATGAAGTCCTTAACACTGTGTGCACTCTGACACAGTCAAAACAGATCAGAGTAAACAGTTTCTAGATAGTTGGGATTTATTTTTATTTTTTTGCCGTTTTGCTCAAATAATTTCAGTTGCTGTAATTTTCGGAGCATTAGCGAAATTGTACTAGTTCTTATACCTGTGCTTGATATGACAGTCGGAAGTTAGTTCGTGAATTAGATTCATTTAAATCAATTCACACACATATGGCATTTGTAAATAAAATCATTTTTGACGGACAGAGAAAAGAAGATGGTCACTCAAGACCAAAAGGTTTTAAGGCTCCATAGAAACCAATTTCTCTGGTCCAAAACCAACTATTATGTTGAAATGCATGGAATGGTTGTAGATTGGCCATTGGCTCAGTCACTATCACCAGGCACCCATTTGGGGGAGGGAGCTATATCGTTGAGTCCTCATGGGATAATTTAACTGAATTACATTCTCTCACAAAACAAAACCAGAATGACGATGTTACACTGAACAGCAAACTATCTTCTTGTCGTACTCCATGCCTGTCTGGGCAAATACATTATGTTCCCATCTGGGCCAGTTCAGGTTACAGCTCTGTTGACGAGTGGCCATATAACTCACAGTTCAGTGACCACAGGGAAACACTGCAATACAGCTAAGCTGCTATTCCTCACAGCACAGATCAGAGGACATGCACACAGAACCTTCTATGAGCAATCACAGAAAATGTCCAGAAAGCAGGCTAACAGTGTGGGAGCTGTATTTACTAGTTATTACTACCGTCATTGTGTCCTTGAACAAAGCACTCAACCTCTGGTGGCTGCAGAGGGATTGTCCCTATAATAAGTACACTTTGGATAAAATTCCTAACATCAAACAAACAAAAAGGCAGAGAGAGATTTCTATATACAAGCAGACAGGATGTAGACATAAACCTGGTCTCACCTCGTAATGTGCCACTCTCTGAGACTCTGAGATGAGCTGAGCGCTGCACACTTTGCAGTAACTGTCTGTGAAAAGGCCTTGATCCACCTCTGTTGACTTCATCTAGACAAAAAAAAAATATATATATATATTTTCATATTGTTATATTGAAGCACTTTATTATACATATTACATACACTCTCATCACTATAGGCACAAATAAATTTGAATACTATAGAAGTTGAACTGAAACCACTGTACAGCTATTATAGACGTACTTTAGGGAAAAACGGTGTACTGTCAAGAAAATGAGTCACATGAATTATTCATGAAGACATGTTGTTTCTGTCACTTGAATTATTTCGGCATGCATCACATATTAAAACACAGAGCAAGCACAAGGTCATGACACGTCTCTATTGGAGCTGCTTTTCACTCCCAGAACGGATGTTAAACAGACTGCGGTTTTAGAGCAACAGATAAAAACCTTCATATGATTTTCAGGTGATGAAATATGCATTTTAAAAGGCAATCGAATGCAAAAAAAAAAAAAAAAAAAACAGAAAAATAAAAACGTGATCAAATAAAATTAATAAAAATTTAAAATTTATTTTAAACCTCAATACCATGTGCTTTGCAGAAGATAAGTGAACAAGTCAAGGGCTTAACATTCCCATATTAGTTAGCAGCCATAAAGAGCTAAAGAAACAGTAAGAAACAAGCCTGCCCTGGATGCCAGCCAAACTTAGCCCTGCCCAGTGCCCACAACATTTGAGGATGGCAAGTTCAGTCTGGACTTGATCCATTGTGAAGCAAACATTCCCAAAACAAAGCTGTTCGGACCAATCAAATTGTCAGGGCGGGCTTTATACAATGATGGACAGATGATCAACCATAACGCAATCATCCACATCACCAAAGAGCGCTTGGGTTGAATTCGTTAACAACAAAGGTGGCTGCTGCTGGGGAATTTAGATGTGTGGATTCAACCATCTTCTGTTATAGATGTAGACAGCACATTCATTTTAAAAGAGGAACAGAAAGCCATGATCAAGGCATTTGTCGATCCAACTAAGTGCCGAGGCATTTTCTTTCCTGGTTCGTTTGAAACACGTCCCATTATCACAGCCCAATGAAGCAGTATCAGAATCACACATTCTGACTAGAATCTGAGTATGATGATGTCAGACTAAGAAATCCTTCTTCCCTAAATAGCACAACTTTTTTGATTCTAGGCTATACATTAGGTAATATGTTATTTGTGTGTGTCCTGGATAATGAAAGAACTGATCACTCTGTAGTTGTGCTTTGCACAATTTGCCTCATGGATGAATTAGAAAGTCTTTATTACTACCAATTACTAAACTGGACACGAAAGAAGGTTCTTCTCAATTCGCAGGCTGTGAATATCTAGGCTGCCACATCACAAAGCTCCGTCTCGATTTGACGGATTCTTGGAAGGCAGTCTTCACTTTGCGTCCTTCGTTTGGATTATTTTGAAGAGTGCATCAAGTTTATACTTCGAATCCTTTGCACACATTCCAATTTACACAAAGAATTAGCTGAAAGCTTAGATTAGCTGGTCCAATTTCATTATGTACTGCAATAAAATAAATCTGAGAGAAAGGTATTGTTTTCTTTTGCTTTTTGTTTGTAATTAATCACTCAATGTTAGCTCATAATGTAAACGATTGGAAGACCAGACAGTTGTCATTCACTACATCTTCATTAATAAAGTCGGGGGTTAATATAAAAATCATTAATATTTTTCCACAATTCATTTTAAAGGGTTAGTTCACCCAAAAATTAAAATTCTGTCAGTATTTACTCACCCTCATTTTGTTCCAAACCTCTATGTGTTTATTTGTTCTGCTGAACACAAAGGAAGATATTTGGAAGTATGTTTTAATCAAACAGATCTCATTCCCCATTGACTACCATACTGTAGTATGTATTTTTTCCTACTATGGTAGTCAATGGGGAATGAGATCTGTTTGATTAAAACATTCTTCCAAATATCTTCCTTTGTGTATAGCAGAACAAATAGAGGTTTGGAACAACATGAGGGTGAGTAAATACTGACAGAATTTTCATTTTTGGGTGAACTAACCCTTTAAAATATAGAAGGTCTAGATATAGAACTCTGTCAATGTCTGTCAAGATGCTCCAATAACATGTTTCAAATCAGAAAAACAGATTTTTTTTTCTTAAGCTCAAAATACCAACAAAAAAAAACATGGAACAGGGGTTGCCTTAGTGTTGCTGGTCCCTCTCTTGTAGCCTTGCTCTTTGCATTTTTTTTTTTTTTTTGTGCAGCAGCTCTTGTTGGAAGCCAGATTAAGACACTGAGATCTCAACATTTTTAGCATGACCTGATTTGCAAATGCTAATTACTGCAACTTCTCAAAAACAGAATAAATAAACATACGGAATGGCTTCTAAATGGAGTCAGTTTGTTACACTAATTCATGCATACATATTACATATCACTCCATTACAGTATTCAAGATATTCAAATGAACTTATTATAATTTTTCCATCAGTGGCTCAAATCTATCCCGTGCAGGGTGCCGCTAATCTAGATATTTTCTAAAACTGCATCAGATTTAGAGCTCAAGGTAAAATAGTGCTCAGTTGCACTCTCAACTCTTAATTTCAGTTTCTGATATGACACTGTTCTCATAAATTGTCATTTACTTTGCTATTGCAACTTGTGACGCATCTACAAAAACATGCAATAGCATTCAGGACACCATGGTCTTTCAGCCTCCTTTTGTTTGTGTCCTCAGTTTACCCATCATCAGAGAAAAGGCAACCTTCTCTGACAAACTGAATACAAGAAAAAAAAGTTTGCACAGTTGTGTCTGAAGTAGCTCTGGGCAACAGGTAGGATTCCTTTTCCAGCAGCATAAGTTTACAGATAAGAGAATAAAAATATAAAAGATAACTCAAGCTGCAACAGAACAGGGGAGGAAGGGACAGAGAGAATTAAAGGAGAAGAAATAGAAAGAGGGTGTGGGGGGGGAGAAGAGCTCACTCTCCCGCTCTGAGGAAACTGCATAAATTTAGCAGAACAAAATAGGCAAAATGCTATCACTGGAACCCAAGCACCATTGCTCTGACGCACACATCTAAGAAACAATTGCATTATTAATCAGTCTGAGGCCTGCTTATAGTGAGAGAGATGGGGCAGACAAAGTTGAGGAGGTTTCTCCCTCATTTAAAGGTGCAATGTGTAACAAAGTTGAGTATCTATTAACAGAAATGCAATATGACATCCATAACTATGTTTTCAGTGGTGTAAAAAGAACTTACTTAATTAGCCGTAATGTTTTTATTACCTTAGAATGAGACATTAATAGCTCCATAACCGAGGGAATCCCCTTCTATGAAGGTCGCCATGTTGTGACGTCATATTCCTACCGTAGCCGAACGCGAACAAACAGCGCTACAGAACGCGTTTCATCACTACCTTGAAAGAGAAGTAGCGGAAAGCTGGAAGCTAGCCTTACACTCCGTGAGTAGTGACTTTTCCCTTGTGAGTGGTGTAAAATATGTAGTTGGGATTGTTTCATGTAACTTAGTTCTCCCTCCCTGTGTTATGGGTTTGTTATGTTGGGGATAGATGTGCTGTTACGTTCGTGAGACAGCTGATTAGTATTCATGTCATTGACCGTAAAACAGTACGTTACAGGAATCACTAACCCGTCGATAGATACTTTTACTAAAGTCTTTTATCACTAAAGTCGATCGCGAAGAATTTTAAAAATCAGAGAAAAAAAGCCTATTGTGTGTAGTAAATAGTATCTATGGGATGCGGAGATGACATGATTGTAACAGCGCGCACTTCCGACCTTTGGACTCATGCCGACGCGTCCCAGCTCAGCCACAGTAACAGCTCATATTAGCCAGCTAAACTATTACTACCCTGTTAGAAAAAATATATAGCTGCTCCCTCGCTGTATTATGGGTTTGCTACAGTATGTGGGGAGAAATGTGCTGCTGGTTACATTTGTGAGACAATCAGCTGATTATTATTTTATTAAATTATTAAAACCCTTGATCCTCACCTGACTATGGCTTTGTAAACAGACAGTATTCATGATGTGGTTTATAATGGACTGTGGTACAGAAACAGTGACAATGTTACACACTCTTGGCTTACTCTGGCTATTCTCTGCTGTCTCAGCCGACGAGATGTTTGTCCCGTTTTAGCAACCGTAGCTTCTTCGAAAGGGAGGGGTGAGCAGTGGGCTGAGCCCTTAGTGCAAACCTGGTGCAAACTCGCAACCGAACCACTAGATGTCGCTAAAAGTCACACATTGCTCCTTTAAACAGTAAAAGTTTTCATTATTGCCATGTGAATGTGATTAAAAGACAACATAATGCAAATGTACCCCACTTCCTTACGTAAAGTCTTATTTTTGCATGATTCATCAGTGCATGTTTTTTTCAAAAGTTTTTCCATAATTTTCAAATCAAAAACTTTCTTTGCCTCTGCTGCGGTCAAATGGATCACAAAAACAAGCAAAAAGCACTACTCAAATAAAAATAACTACTCAAACTTCTCTTCTGATTTAAACAAGGTTTATAATATATTTTCAGACTTTTAAAAGCCAAGCGGTCAGTAACTGTTTTTTGAAAGAAGTTTTTGAAATAAGTGTCTTATGATCACCAAGGTTGCCTTTATTTGATCAACAATGCAATAAAAATTTTAATATTATTACAATTTAAAACAAATGTCTTCTATTTTAATGTATATTAAAATGTAAAATAAATTCCTGTGATGGCAAAGCTGCATTTACCACAGTGTCACATGATTCATCAGAAATCATTCTAATATTTGGTGCTCAAGAAACATTTCTCATTATTGTTATAAACAGTTTTGCTTTTTTTTGTAACATTGTAAAAATGTTCACTGTTACTTTTATTCACCAAGGGTATATTACATTTATCAAATAGTATTATGTTCTCTAAAAAAAAAAAGTTTATTCAAAAGGTTATCAAATAGTATTATGTTCTCTAAAAAAAAAAAGTTTATTCAAAAGTTTATTTTTCACACAGAACTGCATTTGTGAATGGCGATTTATGTGGTATTTTACCAAATCATCGTCTAAAGACTAGACAACAGATCTTGCTGTTCAAACTCTATTTTAAATCCAAAACCCATATCAACTGCATTACAACTGAGAGGACAACATCTGATTTTGATTACAGTGTGTGTGTGCGCTCGCAGTGAAAAGCACGCACGTGGGATGCAGCAGTAAGCGAAAGGGCAGTGCAGTGGGCGGCCCTGACAAATGTTCCAGCTGTCAAAGGTGTGCTGTAATCTGTGGGGGGAGGTACTGCACTGGACACCAGCTGCTTCAAGGTCTTCCTCCGTCACTTCAACAGGAGAAAGTCTCGACACTGCAGACTCACTTTCAGAAGTCACTCGCTCTTTAAAACATCAGGACGTCACAGATGCCCCACTCACAAATTCCTAACCAGTTTGGTGCTTTGGCTTCTATGACCACAACCCTAAGCTCAAAAACTAATATTCAGCACAATGGCACTTCTTGCTCATGTGATATATGGCTTATGAATATTTGGCTATTTTCTCAAGTGATTTACAAAAGGCTTAAAAGGATGCAACCAAGCAAAGAAGCATGCTAACCAATTCAGTATGTTCCCAATCCCTGCTGGTGCTGCAAACAGGCATGCACACACACACATCAGTGCTGGTTGCTGAGTAATGTCCTCATGTCCTACTTGAGCTCATTAGCATTCCGAAGCAACACATCCCAATGCACAGAGAAAAGCAACTGGAATCACAGGGAGAGAATCTGTGTGTCTTCTATACTAATAAGAGGAATTACCATTGGTAGAAGCAAGCACATGCACAGTCAGACCCCAAGTGGTGCTTTTTAACACCTGCCCTTTTGGCTTCTGACTAGATAAGTGCTCTTTTTGCAAGACATTTTTATTTTATAATATTTTAGTTTTCATTTTGGCCTGTGGCATAAATACTCAAAGTGTGTTCCAGACAAGTTATTCTTAATAATTCTGTTAAGAATTCCCCACAAGCCCTTCCTGCACACATCCACGTCTGCCTTCATTGATGACAGAGGAGGGTCGGAAATGCTACTAAAATTAATAAAAAATGACCCCAAAATTCAGGATATGATTTGCCCTTGAATATTGTGTTTAAGTTAAGCTATATCACATGAGCAAGAGGGCGATTTTCTTGAATAACAATACAATTGCATGGGGGAAGGCCCAGCCACCAGGCACTCGCATACGAGCCCCAACCCCGGGCCTGGCTCCAGGGTGGGGCCCCATAGGGAGCTGAGCCATACCGGGCGACATTAGGTCCACGATTTCATTTTACTCATAAGGGTTTTTTGAACCACTCTTATTCTGACCCGTTGCCTAGGACTGGTTTGCCTTGGGAGACCCTACCAGGAGGATATAGCCCAGGACAACATAGCTCCTAGGGTCGTTCAGGTACTCAAACCACCTCCACCACGTTAAGGTGGCAGTTCAAGGAGAGGTCGATAAAAATTTATTATTTAAAAAAGTTGGCAATGAATTTCATAATCGATTCGTTGCGTCGCGCGACTATCAATAAGTCGTGGAGATGTTTGAGTTTAAACTGTACGAGACTTGTCTTTTGTGTGCATGTGCTTGGCAAATGTCAAACATTTTGTTAAAGATAACATATTTGACGAAAAACAAAAAAACACAAGTTTGTTTGTGTCTGTATCTGTGAGTGTGTGCATATTTGAGTGTGAGTCGTGAGAGTTTGTGAGCATACGCGTTTGTGAATGTAGTGTAGAGAACAAGTTCTGACGTTCAAATAAATCCTGTTAAGTTTTTTAATTTGTATTTTTCTTTATTTTTTTTTATAAATTATTTATTGTTCTGACAGCTCAGGTCCCTTTGTAAAAATATACAAATTTTTGAGCACTTTATTTAAAAAAAAAAAAAAAAAAAAAAAAAAGCTAATGTAAAGTATGTGTATGTTTTTAGTCCATTTTTTTTTTTACTTTAAAAGGTACAATTTATTTATTTTTACTTTTAACAGCTCAGGGATGTTCAAGGCGCAACCCGTTTGTGCACTGATTTTTTTAACCTGATTCATCAATTAATCAAAAATAAATCAAAACATTAATTGATTAGTAAAATAATTGTTAGTTGTAGCCCTAATTATAACTAACTCCACGAGATACTATGCTATCTTGATACCAGTTATGATAAAATGTTTTGACAAAGTGTGACAAGGGGGGCTCCGTAAAAACTAAATTATTAGTCAGACATTTTTCTTTTTATCTAAGCTCTAAGGAAAATTAGGACAAGCAAAGTGGAAAGACAAAAGATGTGAGAAGATCTCTGAGTGTTACTGAACTCCAGTTTATCAAGATATTTTCAAGAGCAGATAGAAACACATTATAATATCACTATAACGCTGGATTTAAAAGGTAAAGAGTATAAAAATCACAAAGATTAGTATATCAATTAATGTTTCATGAACCTAGAACTTGGTGACACTGACTTTGCTGCAAAAAGTTAAGTTCAGAAAATCCCTCAAGTAGGTATATAAGCAGCCAAAAGCAAACATAACTTCAGGGCAAGAAACAAGATTTGTTCCCGTTTCCCTAAACAAAATAACAGATTCCAAGGAGCTCCTCATACTGTGTAAACAGGAGTGACAGAAGATGATGTCTCAAGAAAATAAGATAAATAATGTAAAAGAGAGAAAAGAGAGCCTTGAACTGCTCAGCATCTGCCTGTTCTCATCTGCTAATCTTTCTAATGTTGTGTTGTATTCACACAGTTGTTTAGTCTCCCTGACAGGGCTTTGAAACTTCCCTTAGAGTGCTTATGGATAATTCAGAACCTGCGTACAATATGTGCCGAGATAAATAATGAGAGAAAAATGATGCTGCTTGACTTCTCACCAACTCCAGAAACAGCTTCACACGCTAAATGCTGGGTGGGTCAGATCCACCCCTGAACCCCCAAAGTTTTTCAAAATAAAGCGACAGAGTCAGATTATTTTACACAGCAGATGTTTCGATGCACAAGAACAAAGTATCTCTCTCTTTGCCAGACTCATGAATTTTGGATGCTTCATCATGGACAAGGCCTGTTATGTGGATAAAGTACAAAATGCTTTTTCCACCATCCCACAAACGACAGTGGTGTTATGTGTCCAGGGAAAACATCTGCCGTCATGTGCAGAGGAGCCAGGAGATGTGATGGAATTTATTGATGCATGATGAAGGAAAGCGACCTGCTTCTGAAGAGCCGATAATAGATTTGTCACAGTGGATGATTATCATGGAATAAATTAAGATGGCTTTATGTGGCCATACAATCACCCACCATCGAACTAATTAAATGCTGTGTTGGTGAGCTGGACCTGTTTGCAATCAACTAACAATAGAACCGAAAGAATACAATTCACATAAGAAAGCACAATTATCAGTACACTTTAAGCAAATATCTTGAGAAATGATCAACTTTCCCTCTTTACCTTTGCAAACGTATATACAGTTTCAAAGTTAGTCCATTTTCTTGAGTAAAAACTTTGCTCACTACTTCTTCCCTGTGGCTAGCTGAAGGTCAAGCATCATTATCCCATTCTAACACTTTAATTGGAAGTTGTGCAACATTCAGATGTGAGCAAAAGAAACAGGAGGTGTGTGACCCTCAGGGGGCCTATGGCAACACTACAGGGGGTCTGCCAATTATTGTTGGATCTCAAACAATGCGTCAACAAAAAAAAGACAACAATTAATAGCTTGGTATCGGCCACAGTTGGAAAGTGGTTCTTAACCAGGTGACCTCAAGAATCTTCCAAAGGGGCTGATTTAAATTCATTTTAAAAGCATGATTTCTAAGCCTAGAAGTCATGTAAATTTGAGCAGGATGTTGTTTGTTAAATTACTACAGCAAGCAACTCTAAAACAGCTGTTTTGCTAATCACAACTGACAAATTGTCAATTGGTTGCTTTTTCTGGTTCAAACATATATGACTGAATTAAACCAAAATATTTCTACTTGCCATTATGTAGCATTTACTACAGCTTACCAAGTGGCTCAGCTGGTGTGATTGAGTGGAGGATACAGCGACCCCATAGACTCGCACTCACTTCCTGATTGCGAATGCTCACTGCGCATGCTCAAACTGAGCTTGACGACGTAGATGTGACGTGAGCAACCTGTTTTATCAACCTGTCAATTACAATAAATTATAGGCAAATAAATAACTATTAACAGTCTATAATATGTCTGAGCATTGAAATAATTAATCAATGAAAATTAAGAACAGGTTAATTTCAACTGTACAATATAGTCACGAGGAGCGACCAAGATTACTGACATGCCAGAAATTCATCAAACCATCCGATTGTCGATGGGAAGAGATTAATCGCCTCTGTTTCTCCCTGTATAAACGACGCACGACAAAGCTGAAAATACGTCCGATACGAAAAGGAGTCGCACGAGTCAGAATTCGTCTTAAAATTGGACGAAAATCGCACAATGTATGGCCGCCATTAGAGGCATAACAAATACACACTATTATACTCTGATTTTTTGCAATAAATTGTATTACCATTTAACAGAGTGACCTGAATCTTCATCCAGTTTCCACTGCATAATATGGAAACATCATTCCAATGCTGTAATGTAAGTGAGGTGGAAGAGCACATAAGTCTCACACCTGAGCTATGAATCAGCCAATAGCCCGAAGTCAGAGAAAATAACAGGGTAAGATGTGCCTTTTTAATTCTTCGAAAATCTTGTTTGGCATTACTTATTTGTTAAAGGTACAATATGTAAGATAAAATATCAACAACAACAAAAAAATCACTTGCACAGTGATTTTGCATGTGTCCTGCAGTTGTGTACTTACAATATCCCAAAAGTCTTCAAAGATTTTTTTATTCCAGACAAATTCCAATTTTAAATAAGTGTCTGTCTCCGTAAAAAAAAAAATGTCGCCTGTCAATATGCGCGCTATCCTCGGTTTCTATTGATACCGCCATTGTCATGACGACATTATGGTAATAATGTCATGTGTTGGTTGTGTTTTAACATATTCATTATATCAAAATGCTCAGTTTAATTGGGTTAATTACATGATGTTGAATGTAAACCAATTATGTGGAACCTGTTGACAGTTAACGTATGGAACATGGTGACATAAAAAAAGTTCTTTAAAACTACATGAAAGATATAGGTACACATGCCTAACACAACCTCACACTTTCACAAACCAAACTTTCTTGTTGGATTGTTTTGAGTGTTTCAGACATTTGTATTTACAATGCTGTCTTTTTATATCTGGAATGTCACAGAAGGTAATAAAAAAGAAGAAAAAAAAGCTTCTCAACCATTCACTGAATATAAGGACAAAAAATGACCTTGAACACCACCACTGGTTATGCACTGTGCCATTTAATTTGGAGCTACCATTTTGCACCTTTATTATCTGCAGGGTGCTTTCAAAACCAGCTAAGAATACACACCCTCAGTGTGAAGCCACACAACAAACATGCCTTACTCAGTAACACATTCTGTGGAATATATATTATAAATTAGATTAAATGAGAAAACTAATTTGTCATCACACTAGGACCCCACGGACTTGGTTCAAATAAAGGACACTCCATAAAACCTAACAACCCTTCCTGCCTATAAACAATATAAGACAATAAGCAGTATGTTGAGACAACTACTAAGTTTTTCCTACCCATTTTACAAAATAAATGACTATTTTCGGCAAATAAGAACATGTCTGGTAGTAGTACTTAAAAAAGGAGGTTTTTATCAGCACATGCATTGAGCATAGCTAGTATTGCTGTAAGACTTGCTGTAAATACTGCCGCGAGTCTAAATCTGAGCTCTGCTACTTAATTCCTGTGAGCAGAAATGGAGATAGATGGCGAAAGATAATATCATATCCCTGGGCTTTGGCAAGGCATTTTCCTCAACAAAAGCTTCCCCATAAGTGTGGGTTTTGTCCCTCCCAGTGGAAAAACAATATTGGAGAGTCAATGGACTGTCACTTCTGGCTCAGAAGTCCTGGGAGGCAAATTATGATGCTCATTTTTTTCCTTTTCTTTTTTGTGTGTTGTAAAATTTGTGTTTTATGCCACAAAACTGCTCTTATTATAAAAGATATTTGCGAAGATATACATTGTGATCTAAACAACGGCCCTTTTCGATCTTAATTATGGCAATTTTATCACTCAGTAAACAAACTCCGAAGCAGCCCATTACTTTGGGTATAGGACAGTACACAAAACTAACCTCAACAGAAAATGCATCTGTTGGGTTAGGCAGGCTTAAGTCATAAAAAAGAAAAAAGGATCCATCCAGAGGTCATTCTGAGCATAGGTGACTCTACACTAACAGAGCCATCTTGTGGTGCAAGGGATGAACATTTTCTGAAAATTTAAACCAACCTTCCACCTACAGTAGCTGTGCAATTTCATTTCCCCAAACACTGAGGGGGAAAAAATGGCTTAATTTTAAAAACATGGGATGAGGCAGGGAGGCACACATGTGAATCCTGACAGGAAATAATGGTCAAATGAGCAAACTTTGAAGTTGTTCTACTCCCTTATCACTGAAAAGCACACTTAGTGGGACAGTTCAGAATATGACGCATCTATAATGCATGAATGCAATAAAAGTGATGCTGTTGTATCTGGTATTCCTCTCTCTTTGTACTGTTTTCCACTGGCTAGCTTGAAGGCAGAGAATGTTAATTTGTAAACGCTATATTACCAGAAATTAAAGATGAGCCTATTTTCTCTGCAGGAAAAAAAGTGTCAAGAAAACTTACCTAACAACTGCTTATTAGCTAGCATGTTAGGCAGTACAGCAGTGAGTGGCTAAAATACACAATTAATTTTAGTGTCACTCATCATCATGTATTTTTCATCTTTAACCCTAATATTATAATTTTCTATAACATACACAATTTACTATACAAACTTAGTCTAAAATAGAGGAATAAGATATGGCTCTTTACTTGACTAACTACAGCAAACATCAACTGAAATCTCGGGCAGACAAAGCACACATCCAGGGTTAAACAAGAGGGAAGCTACTTATTACAAAAAGACATCTGCTTTTGTGTCACGTATTTGTACTTCAAGGAATATGAAAGAGAAAATGGTATGCTACCATTGTTCCAAAATAAGATGATCTAAGCAGCACCTGGAGGAGAAACTTTAAAGGAACAGCTTCACTTTCAAAGGCTAAAAATAAAAGAACAAATAGTTGAATACTTACATGTAACATACTTAGAATTAAAAAAAATGTCTGCATGTGCATTATACTAGCACAATATCTAAAAAAATGCAAACAAGTCACATTTATGCTTTGCAATAAACAGTCAAATAACAGTCAAAATTCATCAATGATAAAATGCATGCATTTAAATACATATGACTATGGGCATAATGCTTTTATTGAAAGAGATCACAAAGGCTGCAAAAAAATTCAAAAGTTTATGAAACATTATGATCCAGTCCTTAGTAGCTACATTCAGTGTTCTGTACACTGAATGTGTTTGTGTACTGTAGCTACACTCAGCAAGATCATTCAGCCAGTAAGGATTCTGAAAAATAACTATTACTTAAATTATTAAATTATTGTAATTTGTTCCCTAGTGCACTGTAAAACTGTACATTTTATATTATACGTCCAAATCAATTGGTTTCCCAGTTAGCAAGATATATGACTCTCCAACAATTGGCCAGGGCACTTAAATCCTTAGTCAAAGGTTGACGCTGCAACAATCAAACAGCCAGATCACAACAGGTAAAAAACGAAGATCAAAGCCCACTAGACGAAAATTGACACTGTCTGCATCAACAGGGTTCCCGGGACTGTACAGTGATACATAATTGATAATTTGCAGTAAATGAAACAGCTGTGAGATTGACGAAACCGAGAGCAATGTCAACAGTGCCTCTGCCCCATGCCACCAATATGTTGATTTTATCAGGGTCATCCTTGCTTCTTGTTGCAATAAAGATCATACGAAAATTATATTGTTAAAATATCTCTAAATTAAACGCAATTCCGATACTATGAAGTGTATCTACTACAGTTCCTACGTCCCTTAGCATGTAAACATCACAGCACGCGGCAGTCATCGAGCTCGCGCTAAAACTGCCGTTCAGCGTTCAACAGCGTCATGAAATCTGAGAAAGTAGGCTATAACACTGCCATATTTTAGAGTACGAGATATCTGGTCTGGCAATGTTTTTCATATGTTTAACAAGTATCTCCAAGAGTGTCGAGAGAAGGGTTCGTTTGAAGCCGCGCTCATCACGCGACTTTGACTTAATTTTTAAATCATAGCCTACCTGTAACTCCAAGCTATAGTCCTCGCAAAAGTGTGTCGGGTACACGGTAAGATGGTGTTGCACTTGGAGAGAGAAGGTGTAATCCATTGACTGTGTGATGTGGGCGCGTGTGTAGAATAGAGGATGCTCGCTCGTGTACAGCTGCCTGCGGTCCTTTAGTTCAATTGCAGAGCGTTCTCCGCCCCTCTGTGCTCCATTGGCTGGATTGCTGGAGTATTGGCTGGATTGCTTTTTTTTTATGCAGTAGTTGCTTTACAAGCTGGGAAAGATAATAAGACAACAGTGCGCAAATAAGAAAGATCAGAAAGAAAATGAAGCTGAATTAGATAAGTCAGGATTCAACAAGGCAAAAACAGCTATTTTTATAGTGATTATTTATTAAGTAAAATACTTTTAGAGTGGAAAAACATTTCCTCATGATATAACATTTGACAATTTTATCTGATTGATTATTTTTTAAATTCAAAGGTATCAAAATTAACAAAATGTAAGTAATGAGAAAATACATCATTAATCCTTCCATCAAAACGTCATGGTTGCATGCAACCCACCGTTCTGAAGGATGGAATGGAGGGCGTAGTCGACGTTAACAGAATGGGGAACACGTTAGGGAGCCAATCGTCTTCGAGTACTATTGAACGAGCCAATGGAATTGGCTTGCGTGATTTACATCATACACTCTGCCCCTGCGGCGCGGGTATAAATATGGAAATTGATACACGCACTAGTTGCTTTTTTCCTGAGGAGCTGAGCGTAACTCGGAGTCAGCGATGGTCCAGCAGTAGTGGCAAGGGAACTACATCCACCGTTCCCTCCTTCAGGGAACGGTGGGTTGCATATACAACCATGTTATTCCCTTTCAGTTGAGAATGTCAGACGTAGTCGACGTCAACTGAATGGGGATGAACCATTGAACACGCCAACTTCCAGTCCCTAGACACAAAAAACCCCCGCAATTTAAGGCTGAGAAGGGACAAGGTTTAGGCCAGGGAAGTCACTGCTGTTCCTACAGGCTCACTGGGAAAGCATTCCCTGTACATAGAAGGAAGGGACGCTGCGGAAGCCACATCCTGCCCGAAGGGAGGTAACACATGTAGAATACACATATGAACTGGGCAGATGACCGGGCAGTACAACATATGGAATGTCACTGGAGTGACTCCACATGACAGGGGAATACTTAACCTGGACATTGGCTCGTCGCAGAGAGCCGTACAATGGAAGAATACACATATGGGATCACCGTAGGGATCGCAACTTATGGACCCAGCCTAACTCAGGTTCCATACTGCTCATGAGTGGTAGGCCTAACACCGGGCGTTCCGCCACGTCCCGTGGGAAGCAGCGCTTCGATTAAGGTGTCGCCCAAGCCCCCAACTCTAGAATATCTGTCCGCGAAGCACTCTGGGTCAATGCCTAAGCGGGAGCACACACTCACTTAAGAGGAGCTCACCACCCAAATGGACACATCTCGGGATTTTAACCCAACCTCGGGGGTCAACCTCGCTTGGAAACAGCCTTCCCTCTGATTTCATAACGGACAAGAGCTGGTCTGAGGTCCTAAGGCTTGCGTTCTTTGCATGTATAACCGCAATGAAGCGAAAGGACAGAGAAAGCCAGGGCTGGGTCTGCCTCCTCTGGGGCAGTGCTTGCAGGCTCACCACCTGGTCCCAAGGAGAGGTAGGAACCTTGGGCACATATCCAGGCCGGAGTCTCATGCTCGTGAGAGTTAACCGGCTGAATTCCAGGCACAACTCTTTGACCAAGTCCCTACCCTCTAGTAGAGACCATGCGTGCTGGAGAATTGCTTTTTTAAAAACAGAATTTTAACTCACTACCTGCAGTAGCAGTAGCACCAGAGATAAAGCCCAAGAGGAAAAGGGATGCAAGGCTTTTTTAGATTCCCTTGCTCCCTCAGGAACCTGACGATCATGATGTGTGTCAAGAAAACAGAAGAGGTGGAGGAAAACAGCTTAATCCAACCCACAATCCAATGGGACAAGGTGGAGTGTTACACACGAGCCTGGCAGCCTCAGTGACCCATTTCTGGATCTGTCTCAGGCAACGTTACCCTTCTAGAGGGAGATAACACCACCGAGTCATCATCTCCAGAGGCCAGCTCACCCTCCGATGCTGCTATCGACACCTTATCCTCTGGGGAACCCCAATTGAAGCGGCTGATGGGTCCATTACAGAGGGACCAGCATGTTCAACAGAAATCCATCGGATATGTGTGTGTGCGTGTGTAGGCCTATATGATCTGAAGTACATAACTAGCTAGTTGAGTATTTACACTGGATACTTTTTACTCTTACTTAAGTAACTATTAAGGGGTTAGTTCACCCCAGAATTATGTCATTAATGACTCACCCTCATGCCGCTCCAAACCCCAAGATCTCCGTTCATCTTCGGAACACAGTTTAAGATATTTTAGATTTAGTCCGAGAGTTTTCTGTCCCTCCATTGAAAATGTATATAATACTGTCCTTGTCCAGAAAGGAAATAAAGACATCATCAAAGTAGTCCATGTGACATCAGTGGGTTAGTTATGCATCAAAAATATGTTTTGGTCCAAAAATAACAAAAACTAAGACTTTATTCAGCATTGTATTCTCTTCCGACTTTGCAGATGTAAAGCCGCGTTCAGTGATGCAGATGATGCAAGTCGCTGAGTACAGTTTTTGGATACTCTACCCTCCTCTGAAATGTGTAACATTGTATTGGTGCAGACATGAGTCTGTTTATTTTGTTAAATGTGTAACTAAAACTGCTTTTTTGTCACATAGATAGAAGCACCATAATTAAATTGTGATATCTGTTACATTAAGACAGACAAACAAACATTTTGGGGCCAGATCTATTAAACAGGGCAAATTAGCATGAGAATGTAATTCCAAAAAAGCGCAGATGGGAGAACAGAGATGCAGCCAGATCATTTTTTTTTTATGTTTGCGACCTTAACACCTACTTGAACACTTAGCCAAATACAGTAAGTACATCATGTAGGCAAGTTGACAAGTACAAAGACCACAAGTGTAGGTATTGGGACAGCCCTTGTATGTAAGTGGACCATTTGTTCTTAGCAGAAGATTTGACTTAATTTTCTGTTATAATTAAAATCTATTCAATATGTCTATTTATCTATTTTTTTGTTTGTTTTTTGTTTAGTGATCTACTGTATTTACAAGCAAAATGTGATATATCATCACAGTCTTTTTATGTGAATGCGAATTACTGTGAACCACAGCTGCAAGGTTGATTGTTGTTGTTGTTTGCTTTTTTAATTTTACATGATTTTGTACAGTGCTGGTCTATGAATGAAGTCCTTTTCGTATCTGACAGCAGGCTAAAATAAAAATGCATTTCCTCATGGGGCTTTCGGTGTTTACTGCATTTTCATGTGCAAGTGTTTACCTTGAAAATGTCCTAAAGAAAACATATCACAAGTTTTTTCTCTGAAAAATCCATTGACCTTAGAGTGAATTTTGATTATGATTTGAAGTGATGCCAGGCTGTGTGGGGAGCAGTTCATCAGGATTGACACTAAAGAGAATGTGGCCTTAGGCTAAATTCGACTTAGAGATCCTTTGCAAAACAGAAAATATTCTCTTTTGCAACAGAACCATTCATAAGATAGATTGCCACACATCTGTACACTACGCATCATATTAAAATTCTTTTAAAATAAAAGACAAAGATTCATATTGGGACATTAGAACCCTCCACATTTATAACATGCCTGACTGGTTTTGTTCATTCTGCTCAGCATTGCTTATGTTATAACATCAGCTCATTACTGACATAATTATCTCAATGAAGGGTATTCTGTCATTAGCGCTTCTTGTCTACACTGTTTATTAAAGCATAAACGCCTAAAAGACTGTTTATCCTTGGCTTTAAATAAACACTTAAAACCATTCCACTCGATACCTGTGGCTGTGTAGAGTCACTCAGTATCAAATCTCATTTTTTTTCTTATTTCTTATCTCTTATTTCATTACAGTTTACCATTATTTCCATTATTTTTCCATTATCAATATTTTTTGGTGTTATCAGACTGTCGTTAGCTGCAGTGCCGTCGCATAGACTGTATATAAAAAAGAGAGAGGTTCGGGAGTGCGCATACACGTCACATCCAATGGATTTCGCAGAAAATCTGACACTTAATATAGAAATAGGAACACTGGCCTTCAGAGGTAATGGCAAAACCCGACAAGTGGATGATTGTAATATGTGATTACAACCCCTTCACACACAGGCAATAAAAAAACGGATTCATTTTAGAAGAAAAAAATTCCATATAGCAACTTTAAATAAGAGATAAATTTTTTTTAAAGGGCTTAATTACACATTTGATTTTAAAAGATGATATTTTGGTTTGTTAATTTTCAGTGTGCACCAGAATACTTTGTGATACAAATCCATCATGTTAAATATAATAAAAAAAAATCATTTTTGTTGCAGTAAAAAAAAAAAAAAGCCTGCTTATTATTCTCACAAACTATTCTGAGATTCTGGAGAATGCCTGGAGAAAAGAGCAAAAAACTCCTGTGGTTATTCTTCTTCTTTTCATTCGATTTGTAGTCTGGTAGCTGCCTACATTCAAATTAGAACAGCTCATATACATTCTCTCCAGGAATTCTGGGTAAATATGCTTCTAGAATTTAAAAAAAAAAGGCTGCTTCTTGGTTACTGTGTGACTTTCTCTGTTCAATTGCCATTTCATACCAGCATAATAAATCACAAAGGCAACTAAAGCAGCCATGGCTTAAAACAGCAGTGCGGTGTGAGGAGGTTAAATGGTGGAAACAATTCAAAACTATTTTAAAATTTAGTGGCAGTGCCCTCTGAAAATAGAAAATGTGATATATTGTAGCTCATAACTCAAAGGCTAAAATAAATATTCATTAACTGTACCACTGAAGAAGACATCTTACATTTACATATTTAGCTGACGCTTGCAACTTGCTCAGGGACACATTGGTGTCTCAGTAGATTCGAACCCGGGTCTCTTGCACCAAAAGGCATGTGTCTTATCCACTGCACCATCACCACCCCAACACCATAGACAAATAGCTTTGCTATAAATGTGGCAAGTCAAGATAGATAGGCTTAGATAGACATGATGTCAGAATAAAATAGGCTTAAGCCCTGCCTGAGGACCCTGTCTCTTGCACTTTTCATTTGGTTATTTATTGGTTGGTTGGTTGGTTAGTTGGTTGAATCGTTCGTTCGTTTGTTCATTCAATTGAAATGTACTAATACTTTCTTGAAAAGCATGTATAAGGGACAATAATAAATAAATAAATAAATAAATGATTTGCTGGCATTTGATATATTGTTGCATAATAAGTTTAAAAGGAGTTTCATGCTAATCTGACATATACTGAAAATGTCAGGACATGTGATTTGAATCCTATATGAAAAGCCATGCATTTTGATTTGGTTTTAGAGAAATTTGACCATTTTGAGCAATTATTTATATACAGATATAGATTTTTTTAATGTAAATTATTATTACATTTATTTGTTTATTTTAGATAATATTTTCTGGTAAAGAAGTCAAACAGAATTAAGGGATAATAATTGCAAGTTTTGACATATTGTGGCATAATAGGCAGATAAGGGTGAGTTTAATTTCCAGTTTATATATATATATATATATACTGTATATATACAGTAGTATGTATGCTGAGCTCTGTGCACAGGCATTTATGTCAGTTTTTAAAGTATTTATGTTATCATACAGTCAGCCACATAGATTGCAGCTTTCTCCAAGAAGACAGGAAAAAATGAAGAACACCAGGTTTACACCTTCATTCACGCTTTAGGCAAATGCACCAAAAAAGTTAAGCTAATGTTCTGCTTCACAGCCAGTGCACAGCTCTATGCCTGAGCACACACACGTTTTCACATATGCACGCACACACTCGTACCAGTTTCCACACGGCTGTGGCTAATGGGGAACCAAGGTCACCTACAGTAATGTCACAGCTTCTTCCTTAGGCAACTCCAATCCCACAACACAAAAAGAAAAGAAAAAGGAGAAAGATGGTGGAACTAATGGGCTATCAGTCCACTAGAGACATGTTCTATACTTAAAGATGTACATGCAGTGTATCACTATTGTAACAGCAATTTATCCAATTTTTATCCTTAATGCTTTGTAAGTCAGGATGTAATGCAGCATTTAGTAATAAAAAGGATTCAAGACACATTCAACAAATTATGCCATTTTCAACTGAATGTGACACAAAGTTGTTTCTACACAGTAGACCTCTGTTAGAACACATTGGATCTGCTTTCAACTAAATGGACAATTGCCACTATAATTGACCAATCTGTTTCCCTCCAAAGCTTTGCTAATGCCTCATGGGAATATACCTGTCGAAAAGTCAAAAGCCATTATAAAAACACTTTATTTATTTAAAGCATAAAAATCAAATGCTATGACCTCAGGCTAAAGCATTCACAGTGATGACATATTCGATGTACTCACAGGTGTCAAGACCTCATTCTTGGAGATGCTTGAAATGGTTTCAGGCTCTTCAAGACCAATTTTCCCATTTCCTCTCCAATGCCTAAGGCCGGGATAAGAGAAGCTATAGTCTAAGATAAGCACATGTAGGCAGCCTCAACCTGAAACCTGAAGTGAAATAAATTCCGTTTTCAATTTAAATGTAAGATGCCTTATAAATGCATGGTTGATTCTGCTGGACTGTCAGTCACTGTGCATAGTCATTTTTAAAGTTTGATAAATGGCAAGGGTGAATGAATTCGCCCAAGGAAATGATGTGAGGAGATGTGATTTTTCTTCCTCTGATACCATTCCAAGTGTGCACCAGTAGTGTAGCAGAATCAGGCCCTTGTGAAATTGAGGTCACTCACGCAGCGGCAAGTTCTTGTGTGCCACCATTGGTGATGCTGAGGGTTGTAAAGGGGAAGGACAGCTTGTAGCACTCTGTGCCAGTGTTCAAGGCTAATTTAATAAACATTCATGTGTGCTTACTGTCATATTTTCCTTTGTCTAAAGTAAACATTTCTAGACATTTGATTGTATTCTTCTGGTTAAAGGGTTAGTTAATTCCCCCAAAAATGAAAATGTAATTAATGACTCACCCCCATGACGTTTTAAAGATATTTTAGATTTAGTCCGAGAGTTTTCTGTCCCTCCATTGAAAATGTATACACGGTATACTGTCCTTGTCTAGAAAGGAAATAAAGACATCATCAAAGTATTCCATGTGACATCAGTGGGTTAGTTAGAATTTTTGAAGCATCGAAAATACATTTTGGTCCAAAAATGGCCGCAAAAGATGCTGGTGCGTCTGGTGGCAGAGGCATCTGTGAACACCAGAGCAATCCGTCTCTGCGTGAGCGTTTTGAATGATAGCCTGTGGAGATTCCGAATCAAAAGTCGCAGGTCCAAGATTGGTCGTAACGCTTTTCAATGAAGGGACAATGAAGTAGGGACTGTAGTGCCCTGACCTCATATCGGCTGAGGCCCTATCACGTCCTTCACCAGTAGGACTGCAATCTCCACCTGCAAGATATGGGGAATAAAAATACAACGGAACAAAAGACCCGGCCCACTTCGGTGGGAGGGAGTGCGGTCACCATCTCCTGAAGAGCAGTTCCATCCATCTCCGAGTCACCTGTCCTAGGGGTGTGTACCCCTGGCTTTGCCTCCCCCCTTGGCGGGGGCCTGGACGGGTGGGGCAGCCTGCCTGCGACTGGCTCCTTGGCGCCACTTAGTTGGAGGCTGTAGCTGCAGCACAGGAGCGAGGGCAGAAGCAGGAGGACGCCCGCGGCGACGAGCAGTCTGAGGCGATGGGATGGTGGCAGCAGCTGAACGTTGTGGCAGGATGTGTTTAATCAACTCAGTCTGCTTTTCTACGGCCGAGAACAGCTGGGCGAAGTCTTCTACCGCGTCGCTGAAGAGCCCTGTCTGGGACAGGGAGTTAAAGAACCTGCCTTTGTCAGCCTCCCTCATGTCAGCCAAAGATAACATCTAATGCATATAGACATCGCACGTCCCCCGACCGTATGGTCACTTTCGTGGCATGAAGTGCGAGGTCCGTCATGGCACAAAGTTCTTGGAGAATTTGGGGATCATGACCACCCTCGTGCAGGTCCTTCAGTGCCTTTGCCTGATGGACCTGCAACAACACCATGGCGTGTATGGCAGAGGCGGCTTCCCACAGGCCTTGAAAGCCTTGCTGTTTAAGTCCGACGAGTACTTACAAGCCTGGGGTGGCAAGTGGAGTTAGGGCATAGTTGCATTGGAATTGGCTGCTCCACTGGTGGGATACGCGTGTAACCCTTAGCAACATGACATCATGACTTTTGCATAAACATACATGCCACTTTCGATTCAAGTGGCATGTTATCTCTACGCACTTTGAGCTATCCGCGTGTATCCGCTTGTATGTCTACGCCATTAACGTCAGAGTGATTCCGAGTGTCTGTACACGCCGTCAAATGTCCAGTCATGAATGCCATTAACCCCAGTGACGGTTAGGTTTAGGGACGGGGTTGAAGTAAGTCATATCTTTTTTTTTCCTGGGATGGTAAGGGAACAGTCATAAATGCCATTAACCCCAGTGACGGTTAGGTTTAGGGACGGGGTTGAGGTAAGTCATATATTTATATAACGTTAAGTCAACGGCGCTCATAAACAGGCTGAAAAGTGATTATGCGTCTTGATAGCACGCCAAAAATGGAAATACGAATTGGCGTGTCATACACACGCTACTTCATGAGATCAGTCTTTGCCACCCCGCCATCAATGGTGGTGAGGGAGGAGGAGCCACTGACGGTTTCTGGCAGTGAAAGGTTAATTTCACTCGAAGAAGATTGGCCTAGCGAGACTCCTATTCTTCACGGCGTAAGTCCAGTGTTACGGACTGATTGGGAACAGACTTCAGACTTCTCAAATAATTTAGTCCACTTAAACCCCACCCAATTTTTATAATCGTCCGCAAGCTCGCATTAATTTCTGCCTCCATCTAATCATATAAAATTACCATATAATTAACAAGAACAACTTTAGCTCAACTACTAACTTCAATTGAATAATTGATTTAAGTGCTTTCATAAAATTGGCCCTGTTTACTTTCATTGTGCCTAACTGTAACCGTTGTCAATTGAACTTGTATTGAACTTGAAACATTCCGAAGATAATTGAGAAGGGATCTATGCTGCATCTAAAAGAAATTCAAATTTCTAGGTATTTCCTCACATGCTCTACTTTTATTATTGTAACAGAGAGTGAGATAGGTGACCTATTTGTTTTAAATAGTAAAAATGTCTTGTAGAGCACAAATCCTCCCCAACCTAATTAATAGCCTGTTTTGTTTGATGTATTTGCAACAATACAGTGAATTAGTGCACACACAAGCTATACATTATTTTCTATTGCAGTAGCCTTTCTCGCATCATAGATTTGAGAACACTGTAGGCAGAGAGGGCTAGGGATATTCATACAATCTGCCCACAAACACCCACAGATCAATGTGCCCGAGAGCAAATACAGCATCCATCAAGGGGATGTGCTGTTTATGATGAAGGTAGAATATGTATACAGAGATCAAATACCATTTACAATTTATTTTCATTGTAATGCCTCTATTAAAACGTATACCTTGAAAAATATCTGTCTACACCAGTATTTTCTCATCTAAATGGCTAATTATTTAAAAATTCTCTAACACCAAAGTAGGCTGTTTCAAATGATTTTGTCTCCCTCTTGTGGTGGTCTGGAATATATTGATTGACTACAGAAAGTTAAGGAAATAGTTTTTAAACATATTTTTTCCAGATGGGAGTCAGTGACTGAGAGCAGCAAAACTGGAAGGAAGGTTGTAGTTATTGTAGATTACGACAGCAGAGTATTTGGGCTTCCCTCTTCATTCCATACTCTTTCATTCCCTAAACCACATTTCTAGTCTGACTCCATTTAAACAAAATCTGGTGGTGGGGGGCGGGGATATGAGCTGGAAAACTGAATGAGGCATTCTGGGAATGTATGGTGCTTGCAATTAGAGAAGGCGGTCAGAGCCAATGAGGTTCTGGCAGAGAAGTTCATGATGGGAGCCAGCCTTGCCCAGAGGGATGGAGAAGAGCCAGTGACTGTGCTGTTAGTCTTGGAATCCCTCTTCATCACAAACGAGAAGTCCCCATATTCCTCCCAGACGGATATCGGGATGGGGTGTAAATGTCCAACAACGTCTCACCTCCTTGCACACTGGAGCTCACAGTAAGTGAATCATAGTGAACGACTATCTAGCCTACCGTGCCAGAGAAGACAATTTTCTTTTCCCAAATAAAAATGAATGAAAAAGTTTAAGTTTCAGGTTTGTTTCAGGCCCAGCTGACCCTTGAATATACAGTTTACTACAGTATGATGAAAAACAGCAAACATGGATATGTATCTGCAATTAACATCATGTTGTTTTTGAAGAAAGTTGTTTTGATGCATCACTGAGTTTAATAGATGTTTCTGTTCACAGATAGGTTTTATCTATATACATTAGTTCCAGTACAATCTTTTAAGGAAACAGATTTGTCATATGGCAATAAAGCAGTTTTTAGGGAATGCATTCTTGCAATTTTTTGTGCAATTTTCATGTATGAATATACCAAAACATTAATTTAATTAGTGAAACTGATATAAAAAAAAAGTTACAAGTAAAGAGTTGCCATATGCCAGCACTTCCTCTATTGATATGAAATACATACATACATTCCATTGAGGGTTAAATTGTGCATAAAATTATAGATACATTTTCAGCGACAGCATAGACGGAGCATGTCACTGCAGGTGTCTTTTAATAAAGTTTATGACATAAGTTCAGGGGGTGGTTGGGATCCAAAAGTTCACCCTCAATTTAAGAACAAACTTTACCAATGGACAGCACATCAAACATGTTTTATACATTTTTGCCCTATTATTTGATCAAGCGAACTCATGAATGTTATGTATTTCGCCTTGACATACAAAAACAGGCAGAGGAATGAAGAAACCATAAAGCTATCAAATAGCAACTAATTTAACAAAGGCGAAAGTCTAGCTTAAGAAACATGTTTTTTGTTTTTACATTCTGTGTTCTGGTGAAAGGTTATAATGTCCTTATCCATTTTTCTCCAACAGGGGGAGACTTGAGACAGACACAATTGTGGGAGTTTTGGCAAACTTCAGGGAAACTGATTCTCCAACAGATAAAATAGCTTTATCTTCCTAGCACTATACTGCCCTCCCTCTGTTTTTTTTTTTTTTTTTTTTTTTAACTTTCTTTCTTTCTTCTCTTTTTTTTTTATGTAAGGCATCGTTCTATCAAATTTAGGAATAGGTTTTCTGAGATGGGTCTCTTTCCTCTCTTTCCATCTGACTAGCCATAGGCCAATGCATCTCAAACTGGGGCCACACAGAAGTTCTAGAAAATTATTATTAAATTAAATTTAAAATATGTAGATTCAATTAAATCAAAAATTTTAATTTATTACTAATATATAAATGTGATGCATAGCCTTTATAGTCAATAGGAAAAGGTACCATTGCAGACAGAGTTAATAAAAAGGGGTTGAGTGAAATTTGCTCTCCTAACTTACTACACTAAGTGTAATGTTGCTGTTTTAAGCATAACCAACATCTGCAAGGTTAAAACACTCAAATTTCAAGCAGTGAGAGAAATTAATTTAAGAATTGCTTTTAAAGACTACAACAGCGCTGAAAGGAGCTAGTGACATTTCTCCTGGGTTAGTGCATCACAACCTAAATTTACATGGATCCTGCCTACGGGGCATGATTTATATCAAGACAGAATAAGCTTGGTGACTAAAATTGGTGACTAGAGATAGCTTTGCATGGGCTACATAATTCATCAACGTCCATTCAGAATGTTAAATATAAATGAAAGCGTCAGCATCTGCGAACTCAAACGTGTGAATACCAGTCTTTCATACCGCAAGTATTAGACACGATTGGATAGATGAGAAGGTAAGAAGTGACGTAGCAATTGAGTCTTCTTGGCAGAACTTAACGCTAAAGTTTCCATTTCTAAAACAGAAAAAAAAAACAATTGTTCCATTTTATGAAATATAAAACTATAATCAAAGATCAGAGAAATGAGGCTACCAACCAACATAAGCCTATTGATGTTCCAACATTGTTTAATTTAATATGCTTGTGCTTTAATTAAAATTGTAAGTTTGAGGCTACTTTGTGTCATGAATTGTCTTTGGGGGGCCCCAAAGTGATGCACCCTACACAAAGGGGACCTTGCGTGGAAAAAGTTTGAGAACCACTGCCATAGGCACTTGGAAAGATGATAGTTCTCCATCTCCAAGTCGAGTACAAAGACACATTGTCCAGGAGAAAGACACAGGTATGACTCTAGTTGGAGCTCATTAGCTTGAATCTAAGCGCAGTCCATGCTTTTATGAGAAAGCTTTTTTTTTAGGTGCTTCACAAAAGATGTATGTTCAGACATTCTGTTTTAGTGTATCCAGAATACACAAAAGTAAGAGAGGAGGAGAAATTTAGAGTAAAAAAAGCTGACCTAGAAAAGAGATAATGTTTGCCCAAAAATGAACATTCTGCCATCATGCAAGTTAACATCATGTAATTTTAAACAATGTTTTATTAACAAAGTTCGGGAGGAGCACGTTCAGATGATTAACAAGATGGAGAGCACTCAGCAATCAATGATAAGAGGTCTTTATACGTAGATTAAGCAGTCTCACCTCAATCCATTGACAGTTTTGCAGCATCCCTCCACAACCCCTTCTCTTTTAGTCCTAACCATTTATATATGGGGGTACGTCTGGCCAATTAAATTACCAGGGCAGGCTTTATACAACGCATGCTCACCCCAAGGCGTCACCTTTTGACCATGCTTCAATATTCAATGCTTTAGGCGCCCTTTAGCGTCAGTTACATGACGCGATCCTACGGCGCCATCTAACTGACGCTAAAGGAAAAGCGTCAGTTAGATGACGCGGGTAGGTTTAGGTCTGGGGTAGGGGTTAGGGTTACACGCAATCCTAGGGCGTCATCTAAAGGGTGCCTAAAGCATCAGATATTGAAGCATGGTCAAAATGCTTCCCAAGGCGTTACCTAACTGACTGAGAATGGGCTATACTTTACACGATGATGGAGATGATCTGCAGTTACGTAATCATCACGTTATCAAAGCACACTTGGGTTGAACTGGTTTCCCTCAAAGTTGACTGCAGCTGGAAAATTGAGATGTATAGATCCCGCTATCGCGTCTGTTGTAAAATAAATCGACAGTGCATTAATTTTAAAAGAAGAACAAAGAACTGCAATCAAGTCATTTGTTGATCGGACAGATGTGTTTGGCTTCTTTCCTATGGGATTCGGCAAATGTTTATATTATCAGCTGGCTCCGATGGTCGCTAAGAAGATGGGACGCAATGAAAACCCTGTAGTTGTTGTGGTTTCTCCTTTGGTCGCACTCGTGGAGGATCAAGTAAAATAAGCAAACCTCATTATTTTACTACTTCGTCCAGCATGCGTGCAGTTGAGTTCTGTTGACATTTATGCGTCGCTCAGGGTTACCAGTCTAATCACGCCACCTTCACAGCTGTCTTCCAGCGCCCTGCGTAAATCTGATATCCCTCTCGTGACACTGGCACAGACGAAGGACTCCTATTTAGCAGAGGAATACCAAGGTACACTAGGGAGCATATCCCATAGTTTAGAGGAAATATGCAATTACTGTCAACACAGAAGGGGGGACTTAAGAATAAACAGTACATATGACCCGAAGGAGGCATATGGAGAAACACAAGGGTGTCCAGCCGCAGGTGGAATATTTCAACCCCAGGGATGGCAAGGTGGCTTGCCAAGGGAAAGACACATGCTCAGAGAGACTTAGAGTGGAAATACACATGTAGGGGTCGCTCAGCATGCACATGGGAGGCACCTAGCCAACACACAGGCAATAGACACTGGCGTCGGCCTCACCAGTGCTGGTGGAACTCAGGGCTTATAAGGCTCACCTGAGGAGAATAATCGCACGTATCCAGTCCGTGGAGTGGAATGGCGAGCAAGCGAAGACACCTGAGCGGGTACCGGCAGGTTGAAGCGAGTACACAGGCTCCACTCGGAGATTGTAGAATCTGGCAAATGTGTAGGGTGCCACGCAGCCTGCAGCTCTGCAGATGTCAAGGCCAAGAGGATGCCACACTCTGGATTGAGTGGGCAATCACACCAAGGGGGCATGGACAAATTTGCTGCTGGTATGCCAAAGCAATGGCGTCCACTATCCAGTGGGACAGACTTGCTTTAAGAGACCTTTCCCTTCATCTTCCCACCATAACAGACAAAGAGCTGGACTGAGGTCCTGACACTGCATCCTGTCTATGTAGGCACGTGCTGGACAGAGCAGTGCCAAGGCTGGGTCTGCCTCCTCCCGGGGTAGTGCTGGCTGGTTCACCTGGTCCCAGAAGGAAGTGGTAGGAACCTTTGGCACATATCCAGCCCGGAGTCATGGGAGGCAAACAGATCTGTGTGTCCCCAAACTGATCCCAAATCAGCTGAACCGAATGGGGATGAAGTCGTCATTCTCCAGGAAGAGGCTGAAGCCTAGAGAGCTCGTTGGCTGCACAATTCAGGACTCCCGGAGCATAAATATCTCTAAGCGACCTCAGATGCTCCTGACTCCATAAGAGGTGGCGGGCGAGTTGCGGCATATGGCGGGAGCGTAGACCACCTTGCCGGAGATGTACGCTACTGTCGCGGTATTGTCTGATCGGACTACTATGTGCTGGTTCTTGAGCAGCGCATGGAAGCGGTGCAGAGCGAGACGTACTGCCAGCAACTCAAGGCAACTGACATGCCATAGGCACTGGGGACCTGTCCAGGAGCCCGCGGCATTATGTCCATTGCACATGGCGCCCCAGCCCGTGCCTGAAAACTCGTTCTAAGTATTTTCCAGCCCTTAGAAACTGAGGTTAAGCCACGGGGTGAAGGTCTAACGGCAGGTCGGAGTGACTGGTACTCGGAGCACGCCGTGTTGCCATGCCCACTTCAGGACTCAGTCGCGAAGCCAAAGCTGAAGCGGTCTCATATGACAACGCATTCTCACCCCAAGGCGTCACCTTTGACCATGCTTCAATATTTGACGTTTTAGGCGCCCTTTAGCGTCACTTACAATGTGGAAAGGAAAGCTAAAAGAAAGCGTCAGTTAGAGGACGCGGTTAGGTTTAGGTGTGGGGTGGGGGTAGGGTACATGCGATCCTAGGGCGTCATCTAACTGACGCTAAAGGGCGCCTAAAGCGTCAGATATTGAAGCATGTCCAAATGCTTCCCAAGGCGTCAGTTAAGTGACGCCTTGGGGGTGCATATGAAGCAATCTGAGCGTTGTTGCCTCGGCTGCAGATGCCACATGCCCCAGGAGTCTCTGAAATGACTTCAGTGGAACCCCACACTCTTGCACTTTATTGCCATGCAAGTCAGCAGTGTCTGGGTAGAAAGGATTTGGGTTCGCCACCTCCAAAAAGCAATCATCAGCCTTAAATGACCAATTGATGGGCCCCATTGACCTCCACAGTATTTTGTCCCATACTTTGGGAGTCAATGGGCCCCATCAACTGTTTGGATACCCACATTCTTCAGAATATTGTCTTGTGTTCAACGTAAGAAAGAATTTCATATAGGTTTGGAACAACTTAAAGGTAAGTAAATATTAATAGTAAATAAAAAAGAAAAGTAAAAGTAGTTTTTCTCTGTCTATAATTTTTAACCAAATAATGAAAATAATCTGAACATTCCAATAGTGATTCTTGAGAATGTGCTGTATGCTTTACCGGCACTAGACACACAAACTAATGATGATTGAATGATGGAATGAGCAGTTTGTAGAGCATGTACATTTATGGCTCTGCGTGTGCTGGAGTCCGAGTGGGTTAAGTGTGTTTACATTATGAATAAATGTGGGTGCTGTATGCAATGCATTCTAACCATGACTCATCTCCCAAGCTCAACACTAAAATGAAAAATCTAGCCACAAGTGTGTTTCTGGTCAACGTTCTGCAGTCACTTGTAAGTGGGAGCTGGGGGAGAATAATAAACAATAGTGGTCTGAGGTGCCTCAGGAGTCAGGAGTAAGCTCCCCTTGGCAGATCTGGGAGGCGCTTTATAAATTAGAAATGAGTCTTGTGGCCAGGTGCACCAACAATAGCTGCCTGAGCTGCTTAGCTGGCAAACCCTGTCCTCCCACACCCCCACCCCAACAATCTTACAGCCCCCCGTCTTCTCAGAGTGTGAGAGTGTCTGGAAAGCTTTGCACATTTCTGTTCATCTCAGTCTTGTTAGGAAGAAAATTAGAGAGAACGGCAAGTATGTCTGTTATATTTAAACCACTATAAAGTCGCTTTTGTATGATCACATTTTGTTCTCGTGAACCATAAATTATATGGCATATATGTAATGTACAATTACTTGACATTTCCCTGAGGCTGAAAGCTTTAGTGCGACATGTTTCAATAAAACACTCAGCTAACCTGTACATTTATTTCTCTGCAGTAATGCTACCATTTTAATTTCCCTGGTCACTTAACACTTCATTACTCAATGTAATGTTTATGGCTAATTTCAAGAAAGTTCAACCCTTAACCTTCATTTGGTTCGCCTGGTTTTTGGAAGGCTTAAAGGTGAGTGTTTCAGGTTGTAAATTACTTTTACATTCATGTTCCCTTTAGGGTCTTGCTATACCCAGAGGAATCCAACAATAGCAGCACAGAACATTGAACTTTCAACTGAAACTCCTTTACTGAATGCATTTCTTTTTTCTTTTTTTTTTTTTCTCGTTCTATTGCAAACTCTACGTCAGTACACGGGAACCTGTTAAAAAAAAAAAAACCTGGGTTTGCCAAATTGCGTCCTTTTTTCCAGCAACGAGAGACTAGAGGCTTTCATGAGAGCTATAACAAATAATGAAACATTATGAAAGACTGAAAACAATATTGAATAGATATTTTTTCACAAACTATTAGGTTTAAGTTGATTTTATAAATTAGGTATGTTATTTTTAAGTATCAATGCACTTTGCATGAGGATTTGAATGTTAGATTGTAAGATTGAGATGTTTACTTATTTCATTTTAAGCTCTTGGGTTTCTTATGTTATTAGTAGGTGACCTACATTGGAAAGTAAAGAGTGATGTGATGTTTAATCTATTTTTGAAAGCTAGACCACTAACCTGCATTTTAATTTGAATCAGCAACCAATCAGGATATGTCATTCCTATCAAGCAATAATAAAAGTTTAACATAAAAGTGATTGATTCAAATATTCTTCACTTGCCTATAATTTGCGAGGTATGGCAATGTTTCAGATATTTTAGTGAGTTGCATTAATATTTAACGATTAAAAGTGTTGTCCTAAAAGTTCATATGATATACTCAAGGGGAAAAAAAATCTCTCTCCAGTCAGGTCAGCTGTACCAAGGCATGAGCAAAGTCTTAACAGGAATTCAGCCAGGTCAGAGTGTGTCCACTCATCAAATATCAGACTTGCTGGAAAGACCAGACCTCCCACATTGCGCCAGAGTGCTATGTTAGATATGTCTTGGCCACTGCATGAAGATAAGTAGCACTTAGAATTTATATTACGCCTTTAAAAATTACAGAGGCTTTTTACAGCTTACAAGCATTTATTTAATCAATAGGTTGCTTGTTATATTCCTGGACATTATGAAGCAAATTCCTATGCAAGAGAGGTGTCAAAGACAAAACGGGCTAGAGGCGACAGAAAAATGCAAAGCATACTTTGATGCAAGTATTTTACAGAGTAATCATAACATAATATGTGTAAGGAATCTAAATGAGCATCATCAGACTATCTCATGAAAATTCCTTTTAAGTATTTGTTTTTGTAAATAGATGCAATTCAATAAGAGGTGTAGGAACAACCTGATTTTTTCCCCTTACATTTTCATTTTTCAGTTTTGAATTCCACCAGCTGCTCTTCAGAATACTACACAGTTTAAAACATATTTTAGAAACTATTCATATGGGACACAATTTGAAAGCACAAAAACTGGACAGGTTTAAAAAAAAATAGTCAATCAAGCATCATGTATGAATTAAAAAGCTAATTTTCGTATTAAACTGGCCAGTATCTGTGTTGACATCATTGATTATTCTGTGAGAAAAAAAGTGATAATGAGGTCCATGATTAACATTACACTTTAAAAAAAGGCTTCTGTTTTTTTCTTTTAAATCTCTAAAAGGTAGCTATTCCAATAAAGGTTAACTTACCATACCCTGAACTCTTGGTTGATTAACCCAAACCTTGCTCTGGTGTTAGGTTCCACAGCCATGGTCTGGAGTATAGTGCCTATTCAGTCAATCTGGAGTATCTATAGCATGAATGTGTGTTGTAATTTGTATTGTAATCTGGATGTACTACATTCACCATGTTGCATATATCATGTGACCTACCAGCGTCAGTTGCGCGTCACATCACCACCATTCACAAATCCTCTCCTTTACGGACACTCTGTTGTTAGTAATGCGTCTTGTCACTGTTTAACTGCCCTGTCAATCATATTGTCACAGTTCATTTAATTTCCTACCGTTTCAGAGAGAAATGTCGTTGATTTGTCATTCATGAGTCTTTCAATATAATAGAATGTGGATAACATTGAATTTATCAATTTTGTCAGGATACCCCTTTATCTAAACCTCTCTACATAAACATCAGACTCGCACATCCGCCATGTTTGTTTCTAAATGGAAAAAGTAGTCCATCCTGGTATCTTTGTAATACTCATTTCAACATACTACGATTTGGGACAAACTAATTCTATCTTCAAATATTTAGAACAGATAGTATGTGAATTGGGACCCGTGTTTGGCCATAGCCTAATACATTTCTTCTTCTTTAGTTCAATGTCTATTTACATTCTTGGTGCATATCGTCACCTAGTGGGCCATTTTGTAATTAAAATAATTTTATAATCTTATTTTAATCTTTTTTTTATTACACTGAACAAGAATTACTTTGTTTGATGCTAAATATATAAATTAAAAAAGAAGAGATGGATTGACCTGAAAAACAGTCTGAGCTTTGGCTGTATAAGCCATTTACTTTTACCTCCAGCTCAGTGGTTCATTGTTGGTTGTCTACAAAACAGAAAGTTGGTGGTTCAATCCCCGGACCAAGTGTTCCCGCCGGTGTCTGTGAGCAAGACACCTAACCCCAGCTGCTCCCAACGAGATGGCGCCTTGCATGGCTGACACCACTGCCGGTGTGTGAATGAGTGAGTGAATGGGTGAATGTGAGGCAAATGTAGAGTGCTTTGGTGGCCAATGGGTTTGTGAAAGCGATATATAAATGCAGTCCATTCCACACTTGTTGTGAGATGTATAACATATGCATTTTTTTGTTGTTGTAGAAATACAACATTATACAGAAAATGTTTTTCCTCCATGCGTATTTAAAAACTTATTTGCATTCAAATAAATCATCAAATTCATCTATGATGTGTGAGAAGAGAATAAAATAATATCAATAAATTGTAAAATAACATTGCTTTATGTTATGTTAATATACTGTATAACTATAATAATTCTGTGAAATATTTTATGCTGCACTGTGGAGCCTCATCATGCTCTGAATACCTCTGAAACAAACTAACCCTTGAACAGAACCTCTCAACCTTCTTATGTTCAGAGGTTATGTTCCAGGTTATGTTCAGAGATTAAGTTGCTATACTTACCCCAGAAGTTACCTCCGTTTTTCCAGAGGTCATCCATTTACTCCGAGTAAACTTATACCCGGGTATGTCACATAACCTGCTTTCTGGAATACCCCCTGGTATAGATCTGATCTATGTGTCTGAAACTATGAATGTTCATCAAGTAGTTTGTGCTTGTCCAAAATGATTTGCTGAAATCAAAACACTGATGGTAAAAGGTGAGCACTAGCCAATGGGATTACCATTAGTCCACTTAGTCCACACTCGCCCACTTAGCGCCTGAGTATTATAAGCATGGTTGCAAGAACTGTTAATCTGGAATGTACGGTACCACTTATAATGGATGTAACTGATGTGTATTCAAATGTATGGTGTGTCAATCTTTATATTGCTCTAAAACAAGGTATAGTTCAGTCAGTCATTGACAGAACATACTACTAAGAATTTAGATTAAAATGACTCGTAAACAAGTTACTCAGCTTGTTATGTTTGATTCTGCATCTAATTTATTTGCCCACACTTTTCTCTTGATCAAAATTGTCCATATTTGCTTTCATTATTATTCAAACTCATCTCACTGATGCTTTACTATCGTAAACTCCAATAAACCCCACTGAAAGTATGCAATACTCTAATTAAAAGCAGAAGGTGTTGTCTGACCTTTGGAAAGAGAGAGTTTTAATCATAGATTGTTTCCTAATAAGGCAAAGTTGCATCCTGACTCTTTCCAGGCTTTTGAAGACAGCTGCTTTGCCTAGACAGGGATGAAACCACATCTGAAATAAATTTCGCAATACTAGGCCATTTTCTAAAACCATATGTCCAAAGATTGGTTTTGGTATTATTCCTGCATTTTTCATTCTTTTATGGGGTTTTTTTTTCGATTAAGATACACGCCAAAGTAATATTTTTATTCATGACCGGTGTTAACAGGAACTGTGCATTCATTGGCATTTCAACAATAGTTCTGTGTTTGAGCATCACACCAATCAATCTCGTTTCACTGATTGATTTAATATGTTCATTGATCGGTTGATGTGGTTTATTGTTATCTGAAAAGATGAGTTATTTTGCCATAATGCCGTTTTATGAAAGGCAAGGGCGCTAAGATAGACCACAAAAGAGGACTATCGAAATGTAATTTTCAGAGCACACAAATTTTGAAATGCGAAGAACCATTTCCAGCCTTAAAACGTATCACAACATTTGTCATTATTAAAACCGTTCTGTCAGCAACAGCCATGCAAAATATTTGGTGGTGTATAGTTGGTATGGATATGCCATCAACCAAGACCAACTCTGTGAAATCAGTTTGACAGCTGGAACATAAGAGATTTGTAAGAGGTAGCATTACCATAACCAAATTGAAGCAAATACGAAAAATACGGTTGGGATTCTTCTCAAAACACAGACTGAGCATAAAAACAACAACTGAGCATAAAACACAACAATTAGCTGTATCTGGCAGTCATATCTGAGGATGCAGACAGTTTGATTAAATCTGACAGTCTATTGTACTCATCCATGCAATCGTTTCCAGAGCTGGCTTGTTTTTTTTACTTAGAGCATGGCCCATAAATCATTTGACACATGGCAGTGAAATTGCAGTTTATTGAACTTGTGCTCATTGTTGATATAAGACTGTTGCAACATTCCAGAAAGGATTAACATGCTTAAAAAACATGCGACTTCAGACAGTAAGAATGAATAGTGTTATAAAGTATATTGAAGTAAAATCACTTTGTAAATAATTTATCTTGGCCAGCATACACATACTCTTTTCTCTGGAATTATGTACCAGTGTGTGCGTCTGACCTGAACTTTTCAGCTGCTACCTGTCATGGCATAACTCTCATTATGAAAAAAAAATCCCTCATTAATCATAGTGCACCAAATTCACAGATATAATAATATCAACTAAGCAAAGTCAACAAGAAAATAATCTTAATGTTCCCAATGAGCAAACTGAATTCTAGTATGAATAATACACGTGTTTTGAAATGGTTTGATGCTCCTTACATATTAACCACAGAAAATCGCTGTAATTGGAACAATGACTGTATATGACGACAACCTAAATGTTTAGGAAACATTTTCTGTCTAAAACTACTAGTTTAACAAAGACTGGAAAAAACATGGTGTGCAGAAGACGTCAACGTTTTTATAGTGTTTATTTTATATTTGTGCTAGAATTTTATATACAAAATGATTGCCAACATAAAAAAATGGATAAAAAAAGAGTTCTACACCACAGCAAGATCATTTTAAGGAAAAAAATAAAGAGATGCTTTACGTAATGCACACTATCCATTCTTAAATGATTAGTTTAGACAAAGCTTTTGGCTAAAATGTCAAGAGTTTTTCAATTAATAAAACCTCATTTGCAAAAAGCGCTATACACTAATAACAGTAGCGAGTTGTGGGATTATATGGAAACAAATGTCCTGTACCAATGAACATTTTCAGCAGTACTGTTGATATAATGCTATATGCTGTTGAGTAATGTTCTTTTATAATCATTTTACTAGTCAGTTTGTTCTACAGCAGATAAGGTATATGCCTATACACAGTATTCCAACAAACAACAAACCATCAAACAGAATCCATTATCATCCCAATCATATGGCACTGGGCAATGCAATTCATCATATACATGGATTGAGCAGTGCAATAAATGTTATGCATATACAGTATATCTTGTCAAAAATATGGAAAGCAGACCTCTTATTCTTCACTAGTATCAACAGAGAATTTCTAATCAAGTTTGATGGTCACAGTAAAGTATATAACCAATTAACACTGCAAAATAATGTCGTCTTTTAAATTTGCGGTAATTCTAGCAACTTGTAATGGACTCTGCTTAAAGAAATGGATTGTATGTACCTTCACAGTGTGTATAAAATTCATGTTATAGTTTTTATGTGTGTGTGTTTTTTTTTTTAAAGAATGTTCAACAATCAATTGCAGGTGAATTCTGATAATTTCACAAGATATTATCAACAGTTACATATTTGGATATATACAAAAGTGATCAGTTGGTTGTGGTGGAGATTTGGTCTACTGTTTCATTCATTATCTTTTCAGTCTTAAACAACACCGATCTACAAAATACATGAGAAATATATATATATAGTATATAAACAATGGAAAATAAAACAATATTTGGGGTTGCCTGGATGTGCAAGTTCATAGAGTAAAGTGGGAGCTCTGAGAGTGTTTATTTGAAGACATTCTCATAAGCAGGGCACTTGTGGCTTTTGAGTTTTTTCATGGTCTTTTTGAATTCTTTGCTAGATTTGTCCCACTTGTGAATGCCGGTGAGAAGGTACTGTTTGTCCACCTTGCGTCCCATGATAAGATATGTGTTTCCGAGATTTTCAAGCTGCGTGCAGGGGCAGTCGGCTCCGTTCTTCAGGTACAGAGTGAGTTTCTTCAGGTCTTTCTTCTTTAAAGTTCCCAGCTTTATGATTTTTTTCCTCTTCTGCAGGATCACTTTGCGATCCGTGTTCTCCCGTTTGACCTCCTTGATCTTAGTCTTTATGGCTGTGGATAAAGAGAAAAGAGAGAACTGAGATCAGCTTTCTGAAGTTATCTTCTCCGATGGGTGGAGAGGAGACCGAAGATTACATCATCTTGTCAGTAAATATTAGTATTCTGTTTTTCTTCAAATAAACCATTGTGTTCATTATAATGACATGGAGATTTTGAGAGCTGCCAGGAAAAGCCCCCGCAGTGTTTTTTTTAAACACTGCTCCCACCTAATGCATCTGTTGTGGTCTATGATATTCCAAAGCTTCATTCAAACTTATGTTGTGTCCTGGATTGTGCAGCGCTCTCACATCTACTCAAAGTCATCTAATTTCCCCAGGCCATGTGCAGGGTTCAAAGAGGCAAAGAAGGGTTTGGGTTGCAAGGGGTATCGCTGGCAGTTCCCAAACGTCCAAGGCCATAAAAGAGAGATTATGCTTCCAAGTAATACAGGGGGCAAAAGAGAGATGAAGGACTGGAAGAAAAAAAAATGAAGAGAAGGTGTAATCAAGATCAGGCCTGCCTTCTCTGCCAATGGTCTCAGGGCAAAGCCATAATGATACTGGTCTCTCTGTCATGAACTCTGTCAAGTTCAAGAGAAAGCATCGATATCCATGCAAACCAAAACCGCTCTCATTGCTGTATTCCTTTCCCAGGGGGGCAAGAATGTCCCAAATTGCAGCTTCACTGCCCTCTGCCCCTCCAGATGTAACAGGATACTAGGTTTTGTTCCTTTGAATACCTCTCTTATAAGCTTAAGGCAATTAGTCAAAGGTAAAAAAAAAAAAAAAAATCTAGATGGATATATTGGCTGTAGGTGAAATGGGTCCCATTCAACTGTTACTTACTCCACTGGAGAAAACCATCAACATTTATCAAATATCAAAAGTATCCATGCACCAGTAACCAAAATTCTGCTTGATACCTTGATAACTATTTTCTTGTTATGGCTGATAACCAATAAATGGCTGATATAAAAATTCTATACCATTTTGCCAACAATTTTTATATATTTATATATATATAAAAATAAAAAAAAACTAAAACTAAAAGCAATCGTTTTAAACAAATGCTAGAGGTGAATTTAGCATCATTATTATGTACAATATGCAAATGGATATGCTAAATAATACATCTAACAGCTAAAGTATTAGTTGTTAAAGATTGAGTGATAGTGATATAAATATGTGGGGAATTAGCTATTTAAATGAACAAGTAAATATCTAATATTAACTGATAATATTAAAATTATTAAAAAAAAAATTATAAACTTGAATAGTGGTAGATAATAGATGTGGTACCAAAATAGAGTGTAACCCTAAACGTAACAGACAACAATTGGTAAAAACCAATGCAAAAATTTCATTTAAAAATGACGTACCTTGCCGTGTTTAATAGTAATATCAGACTCTTATGAAGAGTCTTATGACTCTTAATCTGTCTGATCTGTAAACTCTCTTTAACCTGTTAATCTTTTTATTTCCTTAAGCTTCTATGCACGAGTCAACTCCACGGTGGTCCTGCCAGAGAGTCAAACTTCAATGGCTGTTCCTCCTTTCCACCGCCTTGCAGGTGATTTTTTTTTTTTTTTTTTGGTCCTGGGTTAACGATGGAGAAACATGCAGAGGCTAACATCTTTAGCAGTCTAACATCAGTGGCTCACAAGTGAACTTACGGCCACCTTCATAAGAATTTGGTCCAATTAGCAGGCCAATACTAAAGACCCATGGAAATGAGCAGACATCTATTGAGATTTACTGCTAATTATGCTTTAACAACCTGATCAGACTCCTGGCTGTCAATGAGCAGACCACAATGAAACTAAATCCTCCCCATATCCTGTTGAACTTTGGCTTACATACATTCTCTGCAGCTTGAAGCGTGAAAATATAATGCGTGATCATTGCCAAGGAAAGTTAAAGTCCCCATCGAGACCCCTTTTAAGTCAGAAGAGTAGCTCTTAACACTTTAAGGCATACTGTAATTCAAAAAGCTACATGATGAACTGTGTTCTATTCTGCAACCCATAACCTCACATCTCACACCTTCTCACTTCTAATGACTCTTTCAGAAATAAGCCAGAGTCTTCCCAGTATTAAAAGTGCACATGGAAGGGATTACAGCTTGATCTGAAGTCTATAAAAGGGCTTAGTGTTTGATGAAATTTAAAAAAAGAAATGGTCTGAAGGTTAAAGCATTATCAAGTCAGGCTAGAAAGAGTGTTGCCTACCTCCCACAACCACTTTATCTTAGCTTAAATCCCACTTTAACCCCATGGTGAACTTATTTTCCACATTGTGTTTGTGAATGTAATCCTTACAAATGTAAGGACATGGGTACAGTCTAATACCTTCAGATGTGGTTTTACAGCTAATAGGAAATGCCACACTTTTATGAACAATAACATTGGGAAAGCTATAATAGGGTTAGTATCTTAGGTTCACTGTAATCCAGTGTTTCGAAAAGGGCACACCACAAAAAGTGCCACATAAATCGAGCCATGTGCCTTTCTAATCTCCCCCAAACTGATAAGACAATACTAGTTGAATAGCACCACCACTTGACTTCACAGATCTACAGAACTATGTGAGGACAATAAGCAAGTATTGTGCTCAAAGACTCCACATACAGATCTATACCGCATACCACAAAAACATCAAGCAGGCCTAATAACGTTAACATTTCCGAGCACATGCAGTGGATCATATTCTAAACAAACCCAAGCAGATAATGTTTCAGTCTCAGATGGTCCAAATAAGTACTTCATGCTTGAAAGCTTTGGTAAATATTTGATAAATAAGATATAAACAAAGAGAGCATATCTCCGAAATCGTGCGGTCACAATCAGTGTTCTTTCCAAAATGAAATGAATCATTTTGATAAAAAAAACAGTGAAAGTATTCACATTTCTTCTGTGATAAATATAACTGAAAAAAAAAAAAAAGTTTAACCTTTGTCCCTGATCTTTGACCTCGCTTCCTCTGTCATTTTGGAGACATGTCCACAGCCAGATGTAACGATGCCATAAACTCAGTAGGGAGAGTTTGGGCTGAAACAATTCACAAACATGGCACCTGTGGTTCGGGGTGAGCTCCAGTTAAAATAGTGCTACAACATACAGTTTTACTACAGGAAAGCTGCATGCATCACTGACCACAGGATAGACAGCCGACTAAAGTGCGCTAATGCTGTACTGTTTTGTCGGAAGGATAGAAGAGCAAAGCTGGAATGGAAATAGAACTCCATCCATACTTTGTCTTCTGTTTCCATAGTCTTCAAATATATATTCAAAATCTGCATGGAACTTAATGCTTGATAGGAGGATCCAGGGCCATTCATAAGGTCTAATAAGACAACAATATGTATTTAGACTGGATGGAGAAACTATTCCTTGCATTTACTTTAATTGAATACTTCACAGAGTGAACCCTGTCTTCCTTCACTGTCTGTCTGTTTCAATTTCCTGGATTAGAAATGTAGCACTATGGTCACAGAGAGAGTGTCAGTGGTGTTGGTATACATAAAGCTGACCAGAGAAAGACGGAAAGATAGCTTACCCATTTTAAACACTAAATGAAACTTTATGGTTTTGTCAGAGGCTAACCAAAACCAGCTTTTGTTTTCCTCTTCAGGGGAAAGCAGGAAGTCACTCTCACACTGCTCTCCTTTTGTTGAGGTCAACTCCTGCTGTGATTGGCCTTAACGGCTGCAGTTATAGGCTCATTTAACAGTCATTGTTGTTAACCATCCTTAAATCTAAATGCCCAGTCACACTGAAAATCGAACAATTAAACCCGCTTTTCATAACAGTAGATAATACGGACCACCACTGTATCAATGTCCATACACTACGATTCAAATGGTTTTTGTTTAAATAAGTCTCACCCAGGCTGAATTTATTTGTAAAAACAGTAATATTTTAAAATATTATTACAACTTAAAATAACTGCTTTTTTTATTTTTATAATTTGACAAAGTAATGTATGAACGATGGCAACGCAACATTTTTTGCAGCCACCCAGTCTTCAGTGTCACATGATCCTTCAGAAATCATTCTAATTTGCTGATTTGCTGCTCAAGAAATATTTCTTATCACTATCAATGTGGAAATGATAAATACATTTCTTTCAGAATTTTTGATGAACAAAGTAAAAAGAAAATCAGAATTAATTTGAATTATTTTGTAATATTATAAATAAATATATTTTGATCAATGTAATGGATAATTGCTGAATAAAATGATTAATTTCTTTAAAAAAAAAAAAAAACTCTACTGACCCTATGAAACTAAAGAGAGAGAAGGGATCTGCTGTAGGGTATACTCTGATTTACCCCAATGACCAAAGAGTAAACTCAGACTTTGTCAGATTCTGCCCAGAGGTCAACCCCTGGGCTGTTGTCACAACCAGACAGAAGAGCAAACATCCCAATTTAGAGCTGTTAGTAACAGCCAAATAAAGACTTTAGGGCCTCTGCGAATGACCTCAATTCATTAGCTAAACAGTTGTGGTCTCTCAAAGGGTAATCCAAACCCTGACATAGATTTACAAGGGTTAAAACATTCTGCTGCTGCTGTTTTAAGTGTTTAAAACCATTGCATTGTTCTATTAAAAGTGGTTTTGGCAGTCAAGACGACCAAATATGTGCAAAATAACAAAATCTTGATCCAGTGATTCTAAAAGTGCTTGAATCTGTCCCAAAAGCGGTGTTAATGGCCATGAAATAAAATATCATTCTGGCACTCAACATTTATGGCTAAAGAAAGTTATGACTCAACATGATGACTTAACACTGGTGAAAGGTGGACCTCATCTTCAAACTAAACTCAACTGAAAGATTCAATATATCAATAAGCAAGTCAGTATAAAAAATGCATTGCTATGGTTTCCGCTCTAGAAAGAACAATTTTTTTCCTTCATTATTCTAACACAAGACATTAAAAAGTAAATTTAAAGATGAGCAAAAACATCTTTATGAGCCCGCTGAGGAAGCTGAAGGAATAGGTGAGTAGTTCTGGTTCAGGACTGTGTGGTTTTGGCTGTTCTTTCAAACTAATATATCAGTCTTGGCTGTCTTTCATGCCTGCTCCATTTCCAGAATATAGACGATGAGAGGGAAAGATGGGCTCCAGTCTTGGCAAGTTCAGTGTGTGAGCGCAAAATAGCGTAAATGTGTGTGTGCTTAATGTATTGATGTTCTTACCAAATTCACTGGCACACATGTGCTCCAGAATCACATCCGTCTTCATTTCATTGTCGCAAGGAGGACAAACTGGAGAGTATCCTAAAGCAGAGGACATGCTGTCAGTGAAATATCAGGAAATTTGCCATTGGTATCAAAAACCAGAGTAATTGTTACCAAATATTTTATTTTTTTGTCCCAAAGAAAATTGAGTGTGACTCTCTGGCAAGTTTGCTATTGACTTTAAACAGTGGGGAACCAATCACAGTGCAAAAAGACGAGAATTCAGACTTCTCTAATTATCTACCCATCAGCCAAGCAATGGAAATTTCTTCTTGGCTTTCTTCTATTTTTTTGAAAGGGCCTGAAATACATCCTGTGCTTTGAATTGTTAGTATACTTTTGTGTTTTGCTTTGCTCTGCTCTTATGATAGCACTAAAGATTAGAGTAAAAACTTTTTATAAATACAAAAAAAAAATGTTTGCCTGTTTTTTTTCTTTGCCTGTCACGTGGTAATTTGACGTAAACTATGATGGTGTTATTTACATTTGTATATAACTATCGTTACAATTTACGCAGGTTAGAAAAAGGAGGCATGGGACAACACCCCAATAACTGGGGCTGACTAATTAGAACAACTATTGTTCCATGAATGCCTCCCTATAGTCATGGAAACAGGGAAATTAACCCTTGAATTGAAACTCTCTAAGTCCCTTTCTTAGATTTTGATTTAAAATCTATTCAAATTCAAGCAAATTATCATTATAATGTATTTTTCAACAGGATAAAACTCCCGTCTGTCTTTAATTATGCTAGACTTTAATTTCAGTTAACTAGTTGTTTTTTTCTTTCAAATCTATTTGTGGAAGATTATTGTGGAAATTGCACTCAGGTTAAAAGATCTTGTAAAGGCAGCTTTTCGCAAAGGAATTCCTGAGGTAAACATTTTTTACGTCACAACTTTTCTGCGTAATGTAAATTATCACCCAATTACAAGCTGCCAGTGGATCAAAATTGTGCCAGAACTAGTATTTTAAAGTAATGCTGCATTTTAGGATGATGACATCAGCTCTAAGCATAAACTGTCTTGCGGAAGATAAAACAGTTCGAATTTTTGAGCGTTACTTTATCCACAGGCATGGAATCACAAGAAAATAGTGGACAAATGGCTAGGCTTAACCCCTTGTAGAAAATAGGAAGTCCTTTCTTGTCTTTAACCCGGCACTGCTTGAAGCTAAACAGTGGGTCGATATGCGAGGGAGGGTCTAATGTATCAGTGGCTTTGGGTTCATTTGACTGTGATGCTGACAGCATGTGATAACAGCTGACAGGATCTCTATGGGGTGTTTATTAATTGAACTTCTCTGGTATTCCAGCTTCCAAGCCACCATGTTAGTGTTCTCTCACTCCGTACTGTGCGTCACTAACAGCAGGCTAGGGCAGATGGCTGAAGTCACAGAAGTATCTTCTCCCAGTGTGGTACATCGTTCTGGCACACAGTCTGTTCATGCACCATGTTGTAACTTTGGAAATGGAAATTCCCTTGTAATTTATGAGCTATCTACATAAGCTAGTTTGTACTTTCCCTTGTCTGAGACATACAACTATAGCGCTCAAGTGTTTCCAATTCCATTGGGAAAGTTTGACTTGTGCCAGATGCCCTGACTTACCTGGTAAAATACTCCACATGACGACAAGAGGATATTCTGCAATACTCTAACCTACATTTGCTTTAAATTACAGGGGAGGTTTGTTTTTAACAAGAGTCTCTTAGAGTGTGGAAATGTATTTTTTTTTTTTTTCGAACCACTGAAAATTAAAATTTTCTGCTTAAGTGCCACCAGTAAATAAAAGCAGCTGTTCAAATCTCTCTGTGTGTCTGAACTAAGAGTACTATCCTCTTGCATTACCTTATGAAAAAAATGTGTTAACAAGCACAGCAGGGAAGCACGGATGAGGGTTTGCTTTAAAATAGCAGTACATTTACAGAAATAAAATGTTTACTCATACACACAGTAATTCATTTTAAGTCATGTTTGCTGGCTGCCTTTTTTTGCAAAGAAAATTATCTATCCCAGTTGCGAAATAACACCAAATAAATAGATATGTAATGGTCCGTTGTTGGAACACATCCCAGTGTTGTCCTGGAACTCAACTAACACCCTGAAATCAATTGCTACCAGCTGTTAAATAAGCAAAAACTTAAATATTCATCTATCAAGCTTTCAAAAAGAGGCCATATCCCCTGTCTTCTGCATTTTTGTTTTATTACCATGTTACCTAGAAATGTTCACAAAACTGAATCATTTGTCCAATCGAACACAAACATGAGGTATTGAGAGCCCAGTAGGCAACAAAAGGTGTGATAACTCTAGATGAAAACCCCCAAATGGACGCCAGTCCCTGAAATAACATTGCAACTGCTTTTAAGAAGTTCAGGTGTTACTTCTCACACACAGCAAAAGGTGAAAGGTTGTAAAATGGGTAAAATAATACTAAATGTATATAGTACGCATTGAAACAGTCAGTATACCCTTACAGTATGATAAAAAAAAAGTGCCATCGCTGAAACATATGTAAAAAATAATAATTATATATATTTTTTTATTTCCCCCCAATTTTTTTGTGTCAAAATATGCTTTCTAATCTATTTGCAAGAAATGTGTTTAGCTACACGTTTATCTTCACGATTCAATAAAAGTGATTTAGTGATTCCATAATTAGTCATTTGGACTTACCACTGGGATTGGAGGCCTCTGTGACATTGGGCGCACTGATGCACACTTCATCTTCAGGAAACTTCTCGCAGGTGAGCATTTCAGGCCATGGAAACCCAAATGCTTCCATGATGGGGGTGCAGCCATCACGAACATTTTCGCAGAACCAGCGGCATGGGTAGATGGGCCTCTCCAGGCACACAGGGGCAAAAAGGGAGCAGAGGAATACCTGAGTGCCCGGGTGGCAGTTCTTGTGCACCAGGGGCACCCAGCTCCCTGCTTGCTGCTTGATCTCAGCCATAGTCTCGTGCTCCAGCAAGTTGGGCAGCAGCATCTGGCTGTAGCCCACACCGTGACAGAGCCTCAGGTCATCTGGGATGTCCACACACTGGGGAGGCTTGTCGTAGATGCGACCGCCGTTGTATATCTCTGACTTCCAGGTATCGTACACATACTCAGATGTCTGGCCCAATGAGACTAGTGACATAGTCAAGATGATGATCCGCCAAAGAAACAAAGATGCAAGGGACTTCATTGTGACTCCTGGTCAGAATCCCCTATTCAATGCAGCCCCCAAAAGTGGTGAGCCTTGAGTGAAATGAAGTCCTCTTTGTCTAGAAAATGGGGAGGGAGAGCCAAATACCTCTAAAATTTATAAGACTCCGAAGTCAAAGTATTGAAGTTGTTGAAACTCCACCTCTGAGTCTGAACTGAAGCCCCGTAGCTGTTGCTGACTCACAAGACTGAGTTGCTTGAAATGCGCAGCGCTCGAGACCAGGGGAGACTGAGACAGCCTCGGCGACCAATAGGAAACTTTCCGCACCTTTTGCTTCTCGTGTGTCAATCAAAGTATTCAATGACCCAATGAATGATCCAATTTCCCCGCCCTCGCGCGCGTTTCTCTCCCTCTGTGGAAACAGATCCTTAATAACTTCATTTTGATAACATTATTCGAGGCATTGAAATTCATGAGGATAACTACATTTACCACATTCTTCTGAAAAGCCGGCAAGAGCCATTACCAGTCTGCAGAGTAAAACATCCACGCATATGCCACGAAACTGGCGTGCATTTTTAATACCAGGCAATGGAGTTAACGTTACTTTAACTGTAGGCTAATCTATTCTTGTTAAGCAGTCGTAGCGATTTCTCCACACATCGAACGTTTAAAGGTGCATTTAATAGCCTACCATAAGACATCATATTAGAACCAAATTAAGTTAAAATGTGAGGTGTGAAATCGTCAAACGCATGTTAGCTCTCCTCTGCGCAGTTGTTTTGCTAATCACATTGAGATAATGAAGTCTGAAGATAGCTCAGAGATCATTACCAGCAACTCCCGTTGTCAGGACAATTTAAAGCAATACGGCCACAGTGTGCAGGGTTTTATCTCACTCGAGTATAAGAACAAAAATTGTTATCATAGAATATTAGGAAAATTAGGAAGCTTAAAGATCCTGCATTTGAATTGATGCGACTGGAATGGTGTGTCTGTTAAAACACAAGGTCTCTTATCCAGTTTATTTTCAAAAGATGATTAAATCATCACAAATAGGGTATTCCTTATGACAATTGTTGGTTTATAGCCTACAACAACAATAGACTAAATAGATATTACATTTAACTAGCACCGTTTAACCCTATATTGTATGATATTTGATATGAACTCTTCTAAATTATCTGCATGTTCAAAACACTTTTTTTTAGTAAGCAAAAGGTAAATTTCGAGAAATGTCCACTTTTTTTAGCAGTGAAATCTTTAATGATTTTAGTAAGTAAATATATTTTATTCTAGGGCACGTTTATAAAAGCTACTTAAATGTCCTAAGTGAACATGGCTAAATTGTCGTGTCACTGAAACAGGCCTATATTATCATCCCACTGGTCATGTCTTTGTGGTCATATGGCTAACCCGGGCTAACCGCACCAAATTGCATATTTTTGCTCAATTTAGGCCCCTCCCCTCCTCGAATATCATTGTAGAAACTTTTATTTATTTATTTTACATGATTTTGTTTAAAGGTTCATTCTATTTAAAAAGAATTTTTTAGGCAATTGTTTCAGGCTTTACAATAACGTCCACTACGTTTAGTAATTTATAGTTACTACAGACATTCATTTGGAGATTAAAAAAAAAAAAGAATGACTTCATCATTATAACATTTCTGCAATCAAGTGAAATTTGTTTAAATGGTGACACTTTTGATTTTTGTAGATCAAGTTTGATCTAATTATTTTATTAAAAAGGCTGACTCTTGTTCTATTTTAATTTTCTATTTATTTATTTTACTAGGCTACAAGTAACTATGGAAAACTTTATAGATAAAGATAATAAATAGCTGTTTATAATAGTTTGCTAAAATTTTAAATATTTTAGTCATTTACAAACGTGTAGACCATGCTCCGTGTAATTGAATATTTTTGACATGGTTTCGTTGTGAATCACAATATAGGTTTTAGAGACCTTAATTAATGTAACTCACAATTCACACAAACATATTTATGCATTAGGTCTTATATCATGAAAGACTTTATGTTTCTATGAATTTGGATAAACATACATGCAGCTGAAATTGCATTTCATCTCTGCTAAACTAAACAACATGAAATGGTCTACATGGGTGAACATATCTTAAAGATACAGGGCTAAAAAAAGAAATAGTGTCAGTAAAAGCGAGTGCTCTCTTATCGGATGGAACAACGTGAATCCCTCAACAGCTCTCGACTGAAGCATTTTTCAGCCAGCACCTTTCCAGAGAATTTCTTGGCCGGCTGACCGGCCGGCCTGGGAGTTTACGGAGTCTCTTAAGCTGAATAAATGAATGCATTTTCTGTTTGTATAGCCTCTGGTATAGTCCCAGGGAAATGGACTTGATCAAGCTAATATCACACTGAGAGATGCCTGCATGAATGCTAATTGAAAGGCTGTGAGTGGAAAAGTGACCCAACAGTAGGCCTCTTAACATAACATTTAAACTAACAAAGCAAAGCTGTGGTTGTTGTATTGAGTGCCCATTGGACCTTATGCAAAGTGGTTTCCTCAGCCACAATGGAGATCATTATCAGTAAAATGCGCATGCAGGTACACGAAAGGTCTAATCTTATACTAACCGCAGTGCCTAAACACATCAATAGATGTGATCAATAGAAACACATCAATAGAGGCCTAAATGCAGGAATGTGATGATGCATGCTGGGAGGTCTTTGTCTCCCGCCGTAGTTCCAAACCCATGTGTGGAAAATAAGAATTAAGTTAAAATTAAGTTACTCAACAAATCGCGTCAGTTCTAATTAAAGTGAATTCCAAAATAGCCTTTATATGTTCGGTCAAATTGGAATTGTGCTTGCCATTTCATTTACTCACTACTTATCCCATTGAAGACTATCCTCATTTAAAATAATGTTGTCCTGACACCTCCTGGGGAATTCACAAGACTGTATACCGCATTTCCACATTTTACACCAACCTGTGAGTGCTTGTCTGCATGTGTTGCAAAGCCAATGACTAACGTTTATAGACAGCTTGAACTTTCATGTTGGGATGAGGAAACAGAGAGAGAGAAGGAAATTGTCACTCCCTTTCTTACACTCCTGTTGATTTAGGCTAAGAGCTACTCTTTACATGTCAAGTTATAAAACATGTTCACACTCCATAATCACTCAGAATGGAGAAAGCAGACTGCTTTATCGGAAAGAATCTGATTCTGGTTTATTGCACGTTTCTCGAGACTCTGCTAGACTTGAATTGGTTGCTTAATTTGTGTCTTTGTTAAGGCTTGTCAAGACACAATAAATGAGATGAAGCAGAGTGTCATCCTTGTGCCTTTTGGGGGTTGGCTGCTCTGTAAATCTTTAATTTTACGGTTTAAACTAGGCCCGAATTACAATTTAATTATAGCCAACTCTGTCGATGTCACATTGATTGCTAAGGTGGATCATAGCAACCACCATGTTTTATGTTTATAAACAAACAACTAGTTTATGTGGAAGCTATATGAGTGAGTAGGAAAAAGTAACTGTACAGTGAAAAATTTGGACAGTTCATGCTCATTAAACCCTCGAATGTGAAGCCAGATGAATCTTATGAAGAGGTCACGGCACCCTAAAGCTGATTTTGGTGATCTGTTTTAAGTTGATATTATCAGGAGACAATATTTAAAATATTCACATTTAATTGGGCATTGCAATTCAATCCTTTTGTAGACCACCATGACATCTCCAGGGCTTCTCGGGATAAAGAGACAATATATCCAACACGCTGCACCGCAGGCCTTCAGAAAGTTTGCCAAAAAGTAAAAGATGGACTCATAGACTTTCACAATGTTCTCTCCAGCCACTGGCAGGAATGACAGATGGATTTGCACCAAGGAGAAAATAGGAAAAAGTGAGGAGCAGTAAAACAAACAAGCTGTTACTTTTCTTTCACAGCTTAAAGCCAAGGAAAGCAGAGAAAATCCCTTTGCCTCTAAAAGACCATTTAGAAGCCTGTCCTATGACGGTAGTAACATTGCAACTGATAACCACTCTAGTCCACAGTCTGACCCACTTTTTTGCACACCAATGATATCATCATCAAACCTCACCAACTATTACCAGCTTGTTTTCGAGATCTGACGCTGCCTAGTTCTCATTTAAAGTCTGTTTATAATCACAATACGACAGCATGCATTAAATTAAGTTTTATGTAACAATTCGGGAGGAGCACGTTGAAGTAATAAAAAGGCAACTAATCATCTCAAGAGAAAGCCGGTATAAATAAAGCTTTTCCTCACCTCCAGTCTCACGACAAGTGTTTCAGCATCCCTCCTCCACCCCCCATCACCTCACACTCGGCTTGGTCTACCCCAGTATAGGGAGGAGTACTCTGGGTTCGGGCAAAATTACGAGCTCAGAGCCTTCCCCCGGACAGCAAGCCAAATACGCATAAATTCAACTTTAGATTTCATGTACGTGTGAACTCGTGAAACCACTTACGGCATTTTTAAAATTTGAGCGTAATGAAGGAGAGCTGCATAACAATTTGACTGCATTTTATTTTCTAAACTACTTTCCACCTCCAGTTTATTATGATTTTGGATATTTACAGTGGTGTGAAAGTGTTTGCCCCCATGCTAAAGTTGCCTAAAAAGAGGAATAAAAAATCATCGTTTGGATACTGATCTTAATGCCTTAATTAGAAAAATGAGGTCAACACCAACCTTTAAGAACACAAATTTTCTTTGTGAATGAATAATGTATCATAAATAAATAAATGTTTTTCCTTAAAATACAGGGTGCATAAGTCATGGCACCCCTATGTTAAATTCCCATTGAGTCAGGCAGATTTTTATTTTTAAAAGCCAGTTATTTCATGGATCCAGGATAATATGCATCCTGATAAAGTTCCCTTGGCCTTTGGAATTAAAATATCCCCACATCATCACACACCATTCACCACACCTAGAGATTGGCATGGGGTACTTTCCATAAGATCATCTTTCAATGCAAATCAAACCAGCTATTAGGCTAACTGAAGTAAAACCATGCCAATCTCTAGGCATGATGAATGGTTTGTTATGATGTAGGGATATATTAATTCCAAAGGCCAAGGGAACTTTATCAGGATGCATATTATCCTGGATCCATGAAATTGGCTTTAAAAATAAAAATCTGCCTGACTCAATGGGAATTTAGCATAGGGGTGTCCTGACTTATGCACCCTGTATTTTAAGGAAAAACATTTATTTATTTATGATACATTATTCATTCACAAAGAAAATTTGTGTCCTTAAAGGTTGGAGTTTTCCTCATTTTTCTAATTAAGGCATTAAGATCAACATCCAAAAGATGATTTTTATTCCTCTTTTTAGGCAACTTTAGCATGGGGGCAAACACATGTTCACACCACTGTATTTGTAAAACCATCAAACAATAGTGTTTTTCTTTATAAAAAGGGCATTTACCACAGGAAATAAATATTACAACAATATTAAATGCAAAAATTAAAATTCAATCCAACCAGAAGAGCTATATAGGCTTATCATAAAAAGGGAGGAGGGTCATTATCTTTAAATCACAGGAGGCAGTCATATCGAAAAGGTTTTATGTTCCAGAGAGGAACACCGCACACTAAGTCTTTACCAAATCCATGTCAGGACATCTTAATAAATATGGGGAACGAGAAGGAAATGCTGGAGCTCAGAGCCATTTTGACATCCATCTGTTTATAATTACAGGAACCTTATGCCACCAAAGAACACACTTTTTCCTCTTCTGTATTTTACCACTGAAACATATTTTCATTCGTAAATCAAATTCAGCCGGTTTGTCGTTTTATTTCCTTCTTCAAGAAACGTTCCTATATGGGGTCTCTTTTATGTTCAATTCGATTTAAGTAGGACAAACTTTAAAAAGAGTATATGTGGTTAAAAAAAAATAGACCCCAGCCCTCCGCACACACAAAATTAGTTTGTCTTTTTTAATTCTTTCAAAAATCTGTTTTGATCCATTACATACAGTGCTGCCAGCTGTAAAACACAGACGTAAATAATCATTGTGATCTATAAATTAAACAGCATAATTATAAGGCTTACAAATCCAAACCACAATAGTTTTTCACCCATGGCTTTGGGAACTCCAGCACAAAGAACGACTGAAGGAATTAGGTCAGCTGATGCATGACATTCACCAGACATAGAAACATGTGTTGCGGTGGCTCTGTGACTTCATGCATGGGCAGAGACAATTGTCCAGCACTGCAGCCTCGAGGCTCTCGTCTTTCTTTTGCATGTTCCTAAACAGCGCTCTTGGGACACCCTCCATAACATCAGCACAAATAAACAACATTTCACAGCATGCTAGCTAAAATGAGTGCCAGTCATTTCAGTTCATTTAATTCTGAATCACTTTTTGCCTGAGACTATTAGCAAGTAAATTACAATAAACTTCCACTACTTCAGTGGATTTATTCTTTAATCAGTGGAGATATGCTGTTAAATTAGTGCCTATAATTAAAGAATGTTGATGACCATAACATTTAGTGGCTGCTGATTATTGCAGATAAGGCTATTTATGTGGCTAGCAGCTGTTCATTGTCCAGTGAACTGAACAGAATGTACCTAGCATTGCGTTTTGTTTTTTTTTACAACAAAGAGTTTTTATGTCATTGGCACTGAGAGCAACACTACACTGGTGACCATTTGTAAACAAAATGGGAACCTGTCCAGCTCTTTGCATTTCTTTTTTTTTTTCCCACAAAGCAGCCCTGGTGTGGTCTCATCAGGAACTCATTGCATTTAAACGAGGAAGGCATGGTGTGTTGCATTTAGTTATTCTAACCACTGAATTATCTATCCTTCAAGAACCTCGACATTTTACCCGTTTACTACAACATGGCTGTGTGTTCCAGCCTATGTGTAATAGTTTTAGTACAATATATTTTATCTCCTGTCCTAGCTAACAAGGAACATTGTCAGAACATTCTGCAACACTCAAAGTTGCAAGCAAAAGATTACAGAATCATTAATATAACTTTCTTTCAACATTATCAAGCTTGATAAACATTCACCAAAATGATAGCATGAATGAAAAGAATGAATCACACTTTGTTAGAGAAATCTATAGGAATTTAAACATTAATATATGTCATTTTGATCATTTTTGTTTTAAAAATCGCTATATTTCTAAAAATGTTTCTAAATTAATATATCGGTTCTGTTGAGATCACTTTGTATTGTGTGTAATTCCTACGTTAATGTATTTAAATTAAGAAAACTGTAGTAAATTGGGCAGCGGATTTGAAGTTCCCAGCATGCTTTGTATAAAGGACTGGATAAGGAATATAAATGTTGAAATAATCAACTTGTATTGCAACTTGTTATACAAATTATTAAGTTCTTCTAACTTTCTAACTCAATGTAGTTTGTTGGTTGAACATAATTTATTTAGAAGTCGTAATAACTGGAAAAGATTGACGCAAACTGTTGCAAAACATTTGCATAATCATTCATAGAATGTTAAGTCAATCGCTGGGTAGAAGAAGCGGTTTCAAATGTGCAAAATACAAGCAAGTTCATATATTCCAAGATCTGTTTTTGATTTATGACTTACATGTATTTTAGCATGGACGTATGATTAATGAAAGGTCCAGCTGCTGCTAAGAGTGAAGTACAGGCCGGGAAGGTCACCTGCCTGGTGGCAAAGTTCCCAGAGAAAACAGCGTTCAGTTCAGTTCCTTGCTTAAGGAGACAGGCTGGAAGTGACAGGAAAAGGGAGGGTTTTCCAGCCCGCAAGCTTCATGGGAGTGCTGACTCCATCGGCGCGCAGTAGGTCATCCCGTCGTCGTCTCAACTGACTGTCAAAATAATGTGAGTTTTGGCAGCCCATGGGCAACTTGATGCCATTAAGTGTGGTTCTAATCGGACTTGTCTGGTCGAGACCGTTCCAATGATTACACTTAATCATGGTCTCTAAATCTATAGGCTGGACAGGAACCTACAACTTTTAGGATATAAAATGTTTGGCAGTAATTTCATCTATTTCTCTCGCCCCTGAGAGCTAATTCCAAGGAGAGCATTTCAAGGCACTGGAAAAGCAATTAAATCAAACATGGGTGAGTGACTGCAGGACAAATGCCTTGTCAGCACTTCTCAACGGCAAGGGAAAGCTACTCAGCTTTTTGAGGGAATGGGCACTGAAAAAAATAGTCGAAGGAAAACCCAAACAAAGAGAAGGAGAGAGAGACTAAGAGAAAGAGAGAGAGTATGAAGAGATAGACAAGAGGTCAGTTACACACTGCCTTCAAATTTGGGGTCAGACACAGTGTTTGACCTTTGACCTCACAGTTCACATCACCCCATAATTGCCTTTTTGCAGCAACCCTCCAGTCTTCCATGGCCAAAGACAATGTAACAATTTGTCTTTTCAATTATCTGTCACTCACTCAAGACTAGAGCCTTTCAGAGGGCGTATATGGTTTCTTTCTCCATTCCTATTTATTTATTTATCTTGAATGGCAAAAGTGGGGGTCGTCTGGACCCTGGAAAAAGGGGCTCTTTGTCTAAGCTGGTTTCGCATCTACCCCCTCCACTGTTCCCTACCTCTTCATATTCAATCCTTCCCACTTTATGCCTGTAGGGGTCTTTAAGAGGGCTACACAGGCTTTACCCCCGGGCCATTTCAAGGTGGATTTCCTTATTCCTTATTTCCTTATTCTCCTTAAATCTCAACCTGCGACTGTGTGTTGAAATGGTCAGGATTGCAGTATACCCTTGTTTTTCCCTCAGCATTTTCTACAAATTAACATATTTGTTAGGCTATTTTTTTTGTTCTTACTTGTATATATTGAGTCTTAATGAAAAAATTAAACATATTTTTTATAATCCTGATGATGTCTCGACAACGAGCAAGCAGAAAAATGCTGTGTCCTTTTTGGAGAAGAATTGGCTTTATGGAATATAAAGGCATTCCAGAGAAATATCTGGTACAGATACTGTTACAGCTGAGATTGAATGATAAACATGACATGAAGTCTCTGTGCTAGATACCTCAATGTTTAAACACAGCATATTCAAAATGAAATGACTGTACTGAACATATCTATAACCCTAATGCCTTTTTTCCACTACCTCCATCCTTGTTTCTCCCATAAAATTTGAGAAGAACAAATTTCAAAAAAAGATAGTTTTGATAGTTTTCTTTTGGAGAGAAGCCAAAACCCAGTTAAACAGCCCCTATTTATCATTTATAAATGATAAATAGTCTAAATTGCCTAAAACACATGGATATATTAATTATTACTAATGAACTGTGTCAGACATGAATATTAAATGGTCTCCATGCTGGAAAAAGTCTCTAAGCACCAAATCAGCACATTAGAATGATTCCTGCAGGATCAAGTGACACTAAAGACTCGAGTAATGATGATGCTAAAAATTAAGCTTTGCCATTATAGGAATAAATAACATCTTAGAATATATTAAAATAGAAAACAGTTGTTTTACTTTGTAATTTTTCAATATTGATGTTTTTACTGTGCTTTTTATTTAAATAAATGCTGGTGAGCAAAGAAACTTCTTTCAAAAACTTAATGTTAATGTTTCCATTATGCACTCCTATGATGATTTGTTAATTTGAAGCATTGGCCTCTGCGTGTACAGTTTTACAAATAATCAAGGAAGGTATACTACTCAGTCAAGCACAAGTTTACACACATGCACAGTGTGGAGAGAGAATAATAAAACTGTCAAATTTCACAGTTTGATTAACAGCTTTTATAGAGATGAGTGCAACATGAAGTAATTCACCTCTGGTTCAAACATGCAACAGAAATTAAATTCACTTGTTGGGTACATCTAGACATGACCCCACAGAGCCAGTGAATGTCATCAGAAACATGCAAATCCTATAACTAGCCCAAGTTTGCCACATGCTTTACCACAAGGCGGGAAACCTTATTTAATAACGGAAGTGTGATTCATACTCCACTTCTATTGAAGCAACACCAAGTAACTTTTCCTCTGCGGTCGCCCTACAGGTTGAAAGCGGAATTGTCCATTACCGCTGTCGTAAATAATTTAACCTACCGCAGCCTACTGTCGCACACACGCTCGTTGTTTATCCAGCACCGGCTTTGGAATGTACGATGTCCACAGACAAGGTAGAGTGTGCATGATTTCCGTATGATGTATTGCGACTCAGAAACGAAGAAAAACAAAATAATGACTATTGTAACACTTGATAGAAAGCAAGTTAAATTTGTAGTTTTCTTAAGTCTCATTAGAACTACAGAAACGAGACCCGATCTGGCAATCTTACATAGCGTGCTTAGCAGATATAGGACTCCAAAGCGAATCCAGAAGTGCTTTCGACCCTGTTACGACTTAATGAACCTCCAAAACGATTTTGGAAACATTATTTTAAGGGGAAAAAAAATCTTAATTAGTGTTGCTTTAAAGAATCGAGAAAATTTGGTTTGAAGGACAAGGGTCATTGTAAATCTCTTTCGGTAGTGGCAAGACTTTGACCCCAGGTTCATTGTCACAGCTTAAGCTAGAATAACAAAACTTAATGTTACCCTAAAAAATGTGCTTGTGAGAAATGGAGAGCAAAATGAGCTAGTGGGTTAAACTGGAATGCAGTGAATAAAAAGGAATCAAATGTAACCCGAATGATAAAACAGACTCTAAGCAGGATATTAAACAGCTAATAAACATTAAGAGACACACTTTGCTTCTCTTTAATGCTTACCAGCTTGACAAAACAACATGGCTCACTAGGAAAAGTACAATTAATGTATTTATGCCACATTTTCTAGTAGCCTTCCATGTGTTGCAAAGACAAGGCCTCATTAGTCACAAACCAATGTTTGAGACTAGCTTAATTCAGGATATGTTGAACACATGTACTTTCTTAGTTGTTTTTGTGTGTGTGTGTGCCAAGTACATGTGTGTTTGCAAAAAAAACCAAAAAAAGATTTATTGAATATTATTTCTGTTGCCACTGGACGGCATGCTTGCTGTGTTAACACGTTTCATACATCAGAAGATGCAGCTTAAAACAATCTATCACAAACACAAATTTGGAAGCCAGGAAGACACTGAAATCCATCAGAACATAAAACAGACTTTTGGTTTATATTCTGGTAAATAAAAGTGAAAATGTGTTCCAGTTGTATGTCCATATTTATTAGTCTCACAGCTATAAATGGCATTTTAAAAGAAACCAGCTGGCACATCTACAAGGCAACGGGCAGCAGCCAAAAACCAGGGTAACCCATGTCTATAAATTTATCTATACTCACTCTCTGAATGATGTCATGAACAGTTGGATGGCTAGTTTAATGCTTGACTATGTATGGCTTATTCAAGTGTGAAAAATGCTGGGCAGGGAGTGCTTAAAGGTTGCACATGTCAGCGTGGCATGCACAACTAGATGAGATGGATTGAGCTGAGATTTTACTCTCTTTGGGTCCAGACCATAAAATGACCGAGAAACAAAGGCTGCATTGAAACTTTGAAGAAGATACCTAAAACATATTTTTGTAAATAACTTGTAAAGTCAAGCTCTACTCTGTGAAGCTGACTTACTCATTTTGAAACTCGAAAGACTGTTTCAGATAGTTTTTGTCTCAAACATTTTTTTTCTTGTATGGGCCATCTTAACATTTGGCATATTGCATTCTGCTGATGGACCTGATCCAGGTATGGTTAAAGAAAGCTTTTTTTCTGTGCCTCAGATTCATCACATCTGTTGCCTATTTGTTTTTTAAATTTCAACCATAAAGCTACCATTTTAAAGTACACTGCACATAGATATCACTGTTACTGATGTAAAAGTTCTCTGCCTGAGTTACCCAGATATGACATAACATAAGAACATATTTTTTGATGATTGATTTGACATTTTTTCGTTATATTCTATCATGGTCACTCCAACATCTGTTGTTTACCCCAATTACCAATCATCTCAATGGAATACATGCGTTTTGGTGCTGGAATTGTGACGTGGAGTTGCACATATGCTACAAATCAAATGTGAGTCATATTGCAATAAAATCAGTTTAAATCATATTTTCTTTAACCAATTTTAATTTTATCTTTGAGATTTACATCAGTGTACTGCATTATTGCCACTATTTCCATTTTGCACATTTCTCATACATTTACGTAGCACTTGCTGCCATCTGTAGCATAGATAAGGTACTGCTTAATTAGAAGTCACATCCCTTGATAAAATCAACAACTTGCTTAATTATTTACCATATATTATACCAGATTGCTGTGTTGCCATAATTATGTCATTTCACCTTAAGTTTGCAAACTGTAGCCTGACAGCTATATATTAGCTGTTAGCTATATATATATATATATATATATATATTTGGGCTGTGCAAAAATTCATTGCGATTAATCGCATCCAAAATAAAAGTCTGTGTTTACATAATATATTTGTGTGTGCTGTATATAATTATTTTGTATATATAAATGCACACACATGCATGTATATATTTAAGAAAATGTGTTATTCATCTATAAAATATTTAGATTTATAAAATTTAGATTATGTATTTATATACATATATACAGAATTTAAGCGCAAATAATTCTTAAATATATACATGCATGCATAGGTATTTATACAAACAAAATAATTATATACAGCACACACAAATATATAATGTAAACACAGACTTTTATTTTGGATGCGATTAATCGCAATTAATTTTTGCACAGCCCTAATATATATATATATATATATATATAAAGCTGATTGACTTACAGAATCACAAGTAAATGAAAAGCCCATTCAATTATATGAACAGCAGCTTCAGTTCTCCAATACAAGTGTTTAAAAAAAGATTTTGAAGGGTAAAAACATGTTTTTACCCAGTGAAAACTAAGACTTATAATGTTTGAATTTGATGAGGATGAAGTTCTAGCATGTTTTTATCTTCTCTAAACAATGCCTGATATTGTATAACAAGCTACTTTCTATTCGCACACTGTTATTTAAAGTTGATTTTAGAATGACCTGCTGTTTATTTTTCTCCCAATTTGTCTGTCATTGTCTAATAACGCAAATACTCAACTGAGACATTTTGTAAACCATAGTTTGTACAAATTGTCTAGGATTAGGCAGAAAGGTTTCTTTATCAGAAATCAGTCATCCAAGTAACAGGGAAGTCAGCATGAACGTCATGTCTTCTTTAGTTGAGACATAATTAATCTTTTCAAGTCTGCCTGCTATGTTATGCAATACTACACTGTCCCAAATTCCCAATCTATCATTGTATTTTCATTTAGGCCCCTATGACTTAATTATTTTTTATTTAACATTAACTTACCATTATTATACAGTTCAATGAGGAAAAAGGATGAAACCCATATGAGTCAAACATTGAGTTTGTTTTAATGACTTATTTTAATGATGGGTTTTATTTATATTATTTAGTGTGGTTTATGATGTGCTGCTACCTAATATCCCTAATATGTAATCAAATCTAACTTTCAATCTAACATCTTCAAAGAAATAATAAACAGAGATCTTTTTTTGCTTTCCTATAATGACTGTCAACATTTTTATACATTTAGTCCACAGCCATTTAATTTTAAATTAGACTAAATTAGTGTTCAGTAAAAAATATTCTATACAGTATCATACAGTAACAAAAAGAGAAGACGAAAAGAAATGTTCCTTGAGATGAGTGCAGTGAGCACAGAGATGTTCTTCTGAATTCTGAATTGAGAGGTTTTGAAATTACAGAGAAGCATAACTTGGATTTTGATAAATCCTGGCTACTTCCAGTACCCAAATTCCAAGTTTCTGAATGCTCTGTTTTTTCTCTCTTAAGAGACCAAAGCCTTGAGCTGACACTTCTTCAAAACAAATATTGATTCTCAGTCTGTCTGGCCATCATCTCTCCAGCACAAAGTTGGCTCGCATTTTTTTCAGACTGGTTTTAATTAAGACCTGCAAGAGACATGGTGTTCTTCTTTCCTCAACTTTTATTTAACTTTTATCCATGAAATTCTACTCTTCAGACTGTATGCAGCTACAATTCACATTTTTGTATTAGCAACAAGAAATGTACGCAGATGAGAAACTGAACAAGTAAAATTAATATATTTGTTGTAATTGTTAATTATTTTACTACTTTTATTTTGCTAATCATTTTACTAAAACACTTCTGTTAAATGTGTTCAACTGCTTCGAAGCATGCAGAAAGATGTAACCGATAAAACAGACATAACCATTTATTCAGCCAGTCAGATTTGGAAGAAAGCCCGTGAGAGAAGCAAGCATTAAATCACGTCTAAGGTTCCCTTTCAAGGGAACTTCGAGCTGACACACACATCAGCTTTGTGTGGCTTGTCTGGGAGTGGAGCATGCCCAGTCAGTTCTCGAGGGAGCTATCTATGAGAATGCTCCGCTCCCACTGGGCATTCTTTGAGGAGGACAGTACGGTTCGCGCTCCCCGAGGTGTGGGTCCCGCTGTTGCCGAGGCACACTAGGTCCTCAAACCACACTCTGGACAGTCAGTGCGCGGCTAAATCTAACTATCAGTATCAGCATCGGCAGATATCATTCTGAATAATCGGCAGTAGTTATTGGCTGGGAAAATTAGTATCGGTGCATCTCTACTATCTAGTATACTGTACATGCTGCCTACTAATTAAAACATTGTATGTAAAACAGTATACAGTATGCAGTGATAAAAGGATCCAATCATTATATTGCTGCATAGTTGTCAGCTGCAACACTAATGCACACTGAAAAAGTGAGTCCTGATGTCTTATCGTTTTTTAGTTTTGTTACTAGAGTACACCTTAGTGGATGAAGTGAATACAGCATCTGGAAACCTTGGAAAACACCACAGGATAATGAGGAGGAGAAGAAAAAATGACTCTAGGAAAACAACTGGGATAATGAATAGGCATACTACATATTGTTTTTCTTTGCCAAATAATGCATGTTTATTATGCTACATCACATTCATCCATGATTTTTACACCCATTCAAGTAAGTATAATATAAAAGTAGCTGATATGGTCCCTCAAAAAACAGAGGATAACACTGTTAGCACCAACGGCAGACAACAAATGCAAGACATTCCACTTTGAAAAAAGAAGAAATTACGAAATAGAATTTGAAATCCCTATCTTAAAGGAACACTTTGTAGTTTTTCAACCTTCATAATATATTTCCAAGACCCTTGTGATGGTACATCAACTTACAATAGGTTAATCGACACGGTCTGCCATAGCCTTACGTGGTCTGTATTGCGTTTACTTGCACTATGTAACTTCAGATTGCGGGTAGTAACCGGAGCACAAAAAGAACTAGAAAAATTGACTGCTTTACGGCATATACATCACTTCCCCCACCACTTCCTCAAATTGTCTGTGGCCATTCATTGATTCCCATTATAGACAGTAAAAGAAATCAACACAGTGAACCCATTGATTTCAACGGAAAATATTGAAGCCTGTTAAAAGCTGATAGCCAGGCTTAGCCAGTGAGCAACCTGTATGTCTTCTAGTAGCTGTGCCGAGTGAAATCTGAATATTTCCCTTCCGAATCTCACAGAGATGGAGGGAGTGAGTATTAGCTGTCCATGAACTAGCAGCAGGATCAACTTTATGAAACTTCTACGGGGCCATAACATAAGATACAAGGTAATGGAGCCTTTTATACATTGTCGTGTTTCTTTAGAAATAAATAATGGTTAAATGGAGTCTTTGGATGCCTCAGATGTAAAGTTAATCGCTGTCAAAATGATGTCAAAATGAATGGGAGTCAATGGAATGCTAACAGCAGGTGATAGTCAGCTACAATGGCGGCCCCGGGAGCCTTCAGTTTCCAGCGGATGGATTACCCAGTTGTTGATTGTTGATGCCGGTGCTGGATAAACAGCGCGTGTGCACGTGCGAAAGTAGGCTGTGGTAGACTAAATTATTTACGATAGCAGTAATGGACAATTCCACTTCCAACCTGTAGGGCGACCGCAGAGGAAAAATTCCTTGGTGTTGCTTTAAAATAAATTATTCAAAACTTATATGATGAGATTATGACTGTCAGTTAAACACGTTAACGGAGTTAAAGCAAACCCATTTTAATGGCGTCAATTTTTTATCGTGCGATAAACAGTCTTTTTGGCCTAGCAAACCATGTAGTTTTTTTCACATGCTTTTGCTTCTGCGCTATGAAACCCATTCATTTCAATGGCTAGCGAATCTAACTAGACTGGAAACAAAACAACATACACGCCGCACACACTTGTTTGGGCTTGAGAGCCGGCCAGATAGTTGGTTAACGTTTAGTGGATGACCAGTGCGAGACGCCGAAATGGATGCCAATAAGATTCTGAATGGAAAGTTTACTTTTACTATTGCCAAAAGTTGCCAAATGGTTCCATTGACAAGACCAAAGTGATCTTTGTGTTTTGTCGTTGTGAACTGAGCTATCATCATCACAGTACGTCCAGTCTGAAATAGCACTTGATGGCCAAGCACACACACAGCTGATGCGAATTCTCCGCCCCCTTGTCAGTATCAGGACCTTATCAGTATTTTTTTCACCCTTTTATTGATGGACAGTGTTACATTGTGTGAGAGATTATTTGCTCCAAGTGAGAATGTTATTGGAATAGAACACAGTATATGCCAATGTTGTTTTCAATAAAAAACATTTTCACAAAACAAGCCGATCACAAAGCAAGCCGATCCACGCATTAAAATGAGAAAAAAAATAATGGGACAAAAAGAAATCAAGAGACATTTAGAATAGATAAAAATGTACAATTAATTGCGATTAATCGCGAGTTAACTATAACATTAATGCGATTAATCGCGATTAAATATTTTAATCGTTTGACAGTACTAGATGAAATACTATGAATAGCCTACTCTTGTATGAATCAAAGGATTAGACAGCTTGTGACATTTTCAGACAGCTTCATAAGAGTCACAGAATGCAGGGCATAAATAATTCATAATGATTGTCCATAAAAACTGACCGTCAGTCAAGGTCTGAGAAGGACAGGCAGGGAAAAAAACAAAACAAATAAAAACATTTAAAGGGTTAGTTCACCTAAAAATGAAAATTCTGTCAGTATTTACTCACGCTGATGTTGTTTCAAACCTCTATGTGTTTATTTGTTCTGCTGAACACAAAGGAAGATATTTGGAAGAATGTTTTAATCAAACAGATCTCATTCCCCATTGACTACCCTACCATAGTATGTATTTTTTTCCTACTATGGTAGTCAATAGGGAATGAGATCTGTTTGATTAAAACATTCTTCCAAATATCTTCCTTTGTGTTCAGCAGAACAAATAAACACCGAGGTTTGGAACAACATGAGGGTGAGTAACTGACAGAATTTTCATTTTTGGGTGAACTAACCCTTTAAACAGTGTTTATGAACTTCTAATCTGAATTAGAATGCTTAGGGCTAGTGGCAATATTTAAAGTATTCATACATTAAAATGCCTTATATAATATAATTTCTAAAAATAGTGATAAAAAAGGACTTTGGTAGAAAATATTATTGGTCTCATCATACCTTTCTTCAGTTGTATCAGTTGTTTCCTCTACAAACCCATAAGACACTTAAATTATAACCAATTATATAAGCAGAAGTAATCAGCTTGTTTTTCAAAATGCCAAAGTATATACCTGAAATGCGTGTCACTAAAAAGGAAAGAAAATGGTCTCTTCAGGCCTTTATTTTTTTGTAGATTTATGTTATATTCTGTCAGAAGACTCATCTGAGGAAACTCCTCTTACCTTGTCCAAAACGCTTACAAAAAGACCTAAACCAAAGATCCTTTTTAGAAGTTAAAAAGTGCACCAGAGGTCCTTACATGTCTGAAGTGAGCTCACTTGAGAGTTATCCACAGTTTCATCTTCAAAACCAGCAGCAAACAGAGAAAGAATTAGGTTTCAGTATTGCTGCTGGCTCAGTGGTCAGATGGTCTATTGAATTTCTTTTGAAATAGTGATGTTCAGTAGAGTTCAGTACTGTAATACAGTAGAGGAATGTTGTGACACTGAGCATAGTTGAACAAGTACCATGAAATTACTGAGAGATGAAAAGTCCTCTAGAGAGGTGTAGTGGTTCATGGCTCTTGATAATCTTACTGGTTGGCCGGGGTTTCTAGACGTTCTTTATCACCTCTCTTTTACCTATGGGTCACCTGGTTGTTGATCAGGCCAGGGAAAGTGTCTTCTGTCTCGGCACTAAAGGAGCCCCCTTAAAAGAGACACAGAATCACAGTGACGTTCAATATACAGGATTATATGCATGTTCATTCTAAGCATGACATTTCATGCAATTATGGTCCCAAAAATATCTAAACACTTTAGATTATACTTTAAACACGTTTATTGTTTTGTTATTTAAAAAAAGATATATAACAATATCAAGCCAAGCCTCTTTTTTACATTTAGACTACTATTCAAAAGTTTGGGGGTCTGTGAATTGTTTTAGTGTTTTTGAAAGAAGGCTTTTATGCTCACCATGGCTGCATTTATTTGATCAAAAATTCTAAATATTATTTTAAAATATTAATAGTCTAAACTAACTCTTTTCTTTTTTGAATACATTTTAATGTGTAATGTATTCCTTTGAATGAAATCGTTCAAATATTATGAATAGAAAGTTTGAAATAAAAGCAATTATTTGAAACAGAAATCTTTAATAAATCACTTTTGATCAATTTAATGCATCCTAACTGAATAAAAATATTGATAAAACATTTAGACCCTAAATATTTGAACAGTAGTGTACAAGAATAAGCAAACTTTTCAGGTAAGATAAAAAAAAAATTCAAATGATAAAATAAATAAAATATTCATAGTTAGAAAGAAGGGACTCACGAAAAAGGAAACGTATTTTTAAATGTGACTAAAGTGTCAAAAAGGGAATCATTTATGTCAATGTATGTGGAAATAGTAAGTCATTTTCATGCCAAGACAATGTGAAGAGGCATTTGTGACGTTTTGTTTACCTATATGGCAATTATACATCCATATACGATGACCATCATATCGACATCTGCATTTGACAATGTTATTGGTGTAATCCGACTCAGCAACCTCATAATTGGGGTTAATTACAATCTGTCAGAGAGAGTGAAAACAGTTAGCTCAAAGATCTAATCACAATGTTTCAAAGAATCAGGATAATATGATTAAAATTTGGTACTAAAATTACAACTATTTTGTAAATGTCATTATTACTTGGAATATGTAGTCTCCTGGTTTAACATCTGTAATGTCCACCCACTGGCAGTCAATATCATGTCTGTATGTATCCCAGCAGCCCACTGTGATCCCCTGCTCACCAAAGTTTGCACACTCAAATCTCTTTTCAATTCCTTAAAAAAGTCAACAATACAAAGAGCACATTATCAAATTGATGAAGAGTTTACACTAGTATAAAAAGGAACAGAAAACATAACTATGAGTTCAAAACCAAAGAGTTAGAGTGAGGTCAACTTAGTCTTACAATTGTCAGCTACAAAAACATGCACATTCTTTCATACCTTCATCACATTCTGAGTCCTCCAGACAGAAACTTGCTTTGTGTCCCTCTGCCACCTTGGTGCCATTGTTGCTAAGTAGGTCATAGTGGGTGAACACTTCCATACTATGATAGTGCCTGTAACAGTAAAAAGTAAAATGATTTTAAAAACCTTTACCTACAAGTAAAAGCCTACTATACCATTTAAAAGTGTGTGGTTGGTAAGATTTAGTATCTTTATCAGTATATAAAGTATCTTATGCTCACCATCGTTGCATTTATTTGATCAAAAATACAATAAAAACAGTAATATTGTGAAATATGACTAAGTTAAAATAACTGTTTTCTAATTTCATATTTCAACTGCAATTTTAAAAGCTGTATTTTCAGTAGCCATTACTCCATTCTTCAGGGTCACTCGATCCTTCAGAAATTAACCTAATATGCTGATTTGCTGCTTAAAAACATTTCGTTTTTTGATTATCAACACTGAAAACAGTTGTCCCGCTTAATATTTTTGTGGAAACCATGATCCATTTTTTTCAGGATTCTTTGATTAATAGAAAAAGTTCAAAAGAATAGCATTTATTTAATATTTAAATCATTATAAATGTCCTTACTGTCACTTTTGATCAATTAAATCTGTCCTTACTGAATACAATATTTATTTCTATTAAAAAAATTTACTAGAAGTTTTAAGTTTTAAGTTAACTTTAAGTTTTGAATGATACTGTAGGAATCGAAGGCAAACCAAACACAAATGTATCTTCCAGGTGATTCATTCAAAATTAATTACTAATCAACACTCCAGACCCCCAAAATACCAGTCTAATCTCGGGCAATAAATGGAGTGGGCTCCAGCTAAGAACTTTACAACCATGCAAGCTTCAAAGAGATGAGCCAAAATAGGGGAAGAACTGGTCAAAGTTAGATAGTTTGGAAAAGACTGATTGGTTCAGTGATGGCACGGCTCGAGACCCACCGGTCTCAGTACGACGACGACGGTCTCAGTAATGCCTGCAATATGTTGTGCAGTTGGCTGCACAAACAGCCGAAAGAGGAACCCCAAACTGGTATTTTATTATATACCAAAATAAAAGGATAGAAGAAAGAAGTGGTTAGCTGTCACTCGAAGAGAAGAGCTGCATGTCTCATATTGTATCATGTCTCATCTTTCTGTGCGCACACACCTGAGCCGAAGCGTACAGCCGTATTCGTCCTATACAGTGTGCGAGTAATGTATTGAGCTCTGTTTTGTGCCTGAATGGACAAATACAAACAACTTTGTTTAAATGTCTGTTCTGGAGAGTATTCATGTAAAATAAGTCAGTCATAGAGTTGTCATCCAGTCTCTTTGGTAGAGAGAAAGATAGAGACGCAAGGAAAACAAACAAGCATGCAAATGGAAATTATAGCGGCCGGAAAAATTATCGAGCTCATTTTTTTTATTGCGCGATTAAATGATTTATTCGCAACAGGCCTAATCCAGATTAATGGCAGCTAGCCGTGAGCCGTGACTAACAGCTGGTAGCTTGCCACTTAACTAGCTAACAACACTACCTAGTCAGAGCAAACAACCACCAAAATCATACATTTGAATTTTTTTTAATAATACGTATTACATTTCCCATAATTAAATATAAATTCTTGGTGGCCAGGTCCTGTACGTTTACGTATTTTACTCATCCAGCCACAGCATATGCATCATCGGTACTCTGGAAAGCCTTCAAGTGATCCCCACTGTAGCCTATAGAGAGGAGTTATGCACAAGAGATATTTATATATCATGGAAGGCCAATTGGGGCAAGTCTGGGGCAGATAAAAATGGAAAAAAAGAAAACTGGGCGTAACAAATAAGGATCGGAGCCTAAAATTGAAATTTTCTCCATCTCTGTCTTTCTCTCTCTCATTCAAATGGACAGTTCGGGCGGCCATACCGTGTGAGATCGGTTGTACAGTAAATATGGCGGCGTTCTATTTGGAGTGACATAGGTGGCATCTATGAATTGTCCCCGCCAGTTATCAGACCCCCCTCACCTGTGGCAGTCATGCCAAACCCAGGTCTCTCTGGAGGCTTTGGGTCTGAAGTCAGATTGTCCATTGTTGTGAATCTGGGAGGAGAAGCGAAGGAGTCGGCGATAGGAGTTGGCTGGGGTGGCACCTGAGGTTGAGCCCAGGCAGTTCTCCTCATAGGCACACTGTAACATGATCATAGGTCGGTCCTCTAAGTATGTGGTCTGTTCCACCACCTGGGGGTTGAGCACCAGATCTGGGGCAGCTGGTGGGAAATAAAAACTCTTAGCTTATGTTTTAAAACAAGTGTTCCAGTCAGAGTTCTAAAGAAAGGCTTATCCATTATTTTTCAATGTTTTTAACTCCATATGACCTGAAAAAGAGATGTTTTAAACACATAATACACCACAAACTATATTAGTAATCATGTAGTATTGTGATAAGGGCCCTATCATACACCCGGTGCAATGATGCAACTGCCCGACGCAGTTACCATTTTCACATCCTGTGCCACGTTGTTTAAATAGCAAATGCATTTGCGCCCATGGGCGTGTGTTCGGGCGCATTGATGGAGAAATAGCCTGTGCAATTGACCAACAAAAACCTGGTCTAAAGTCAATGGCACAATGTTTTTTTTGTTATTTAAAGGGTGCATGAGTAATGTGTGCCTATAGGCGGGTCCACAACACGTGCATACTCTGCTTATTACATACACAGGGTCGTGCAGCAGCGCACAGACATGCCAAATATTAAAAATAAAAGGATTATAATGTAAAAGATTAGTATTGTGTACATAAACATATGGTGGAATCAGGCTTGTCCCATAGATGGTCTGCTTGCACGTTTTAACTTCGCCCACAAGAAAATTTGATTCCTCTCTGGAGAAGCATTCAGTTTTTCCGCTTCAAAAATTCCTCTATGTAAATAGAGAATCAACATTGGTGCAAGCGCAACTTGCTTTTAAAGGGAATAGGAGATGATACTCTGATTGGTTTATTGCACATTATGCCCAAAAAACACCCATTACTCATTAAGAGAGGGACAATTCTTTAAGACCATTTTCCCCGTAGTTAAACTAGCAATAGTGGATTCAGACACTTCTTAAGTTCACTTGCGCCCTGCGCTTTAGACCATGTGCTTAGATCGTTAAAATAGGGTGCTAAGTGTTGATGACACAATACAAACAGGATTGCATGGTATTTTCAAAGAGACCAGTAGAGGTCAGTGTTTCCCCAGGAAATAATTAGTTGACGGTAATAGAATTACATACATTTAATTACAGTAATTATTACAAAAATTACTGTATTTGAATATTCTGATGATAATACATACTCTCAGAGCAGGAAACACCAGCAGCAAAGCGTCCTCCACCTTTAGGGCAGCTAAGATATTCTCCATGATGTAGACAGTGGGAGAGAGACATCTCTGTTCCAGCACACCTTACCCCACTCATAACCACTGCATCTGCATTCACTGAACCAGGCCAGTACCATGTCTCCTATACAAACACAAAATCCCACCTCAGTTCAAGTGATTCATTAATGAAGACTCATAGTAACATAGCTGTTTTAAATGGAGCGAGTTGCATCATGGGAGCAGACATGATGAGGTGTGTGTAATACTTATAAGATGTATATAATACTTGGTTTATCTCAGTACTGTGATGAAATAAAAATAAAATACAAATATTAGATAAAAAAAATAAATGTTGCCTCGGCAACTTACTGATAAGTTTAAGTTGAAGTACTAAAATTACTCAAACTAAAAACTGAAATAATAAGAGAATTGTTTATAAATAATACTAAAACAACACTGTCTCAGAAACCTGTTTGTTACTGGTCACTCTTTTAATAAAGGAATCAAAGCTAATCCAATGGCACTGGTAATTGAAAACATGTAGTTATGCTACATTTACATCTCATTCACCCCTATGCTATAAGACTAGTGTAATTTTTTTTATTCTTTTTAATATTAATAATATTATAAATGATAAATAATATAAATAATATGTTTTAATTATTTTTTCTTATTGAATGCACCTTTATGAAATAACATATGTTAGATATTAAAATGAGAGAACACAAAGTTGAGGCAAAATATCAACAGAACCGTAAAATGTAAAATAACCACAAGATGGTGCTATTTCCTGTCACCTTATCAAAACCTCTGGGACTTTTTGTTCTAATCGAGAAAAGTCCTCAGCAGCCACACATCTGTGGCAAAGTCTAAAAACTAAATAGTAGCCAAAGGAGAATTAAACATAATACCCAGGGCAACAAAATGTTCTCTTTGATGTCATATTGTTATGGTAAGTTACCTACACTAAAGTCCTATATGTTTCATATAATTTAATTATTTACAATAAAAACAAACAGAGTCCGTATTGTTTAAACATTTCCAGACATACATTATTTGTCAACACAACAATAACCTTCCCTGTGGCAGTCAACTGTTTTGTTCTTTCTTATCTATTTAAGATCCATTTGATGAAGAGATATAATTTCCTCTTGGACTAGACAGTCTCTAACTCTTAACTTCTTAAATGCTTCCCAGGTGTAACAGTTTATCTTCAACGTTGTCAAACCAGAAGGGAGTAATGGTTTCTCTTGGCAACCGTAAACACAGACATCTATAACTGTCAGAAAGCATGTATTTAAGAAGGTTAATCTGAGGAAAAAATACATGTCTTAACAGCTGGTTTTTCTACTAATTACCATTAGAAACATCATTCTCACAGGACGACTTCAAGCTGAGCTGTGCCTCTAATAAAACTGGGATTCATTTCAGACTTTAAATATACAAGTACACACGTTTTCTTGCAGTAACTCGTTTTGTCTGAGGCTATTAAAAGAAAGAATTCCACATTGGACAGGGTACAGGGTACAGTGAGTAGAGAGTCAATTGCACTACTGAAAAAAAAAATCTAGTTTCTTTGTGGACATATTTGACAAATCACAATACATTTTTTAGAAGGTACACCAGTCTACTCTGTTTACAAAATCCCTTCTGTGAATTGACAAATGAAATGTCATTAGACTAGACAACGTGCCTGAGTATTGGAATGCTGTGAATTCCTATTGACAAACAGCAGGAACAGTTAAAGGACCCCACAGGAATCCCACTTGACTGTCACAAGATAGTCGATATAAATCAAATTGACCTGAAACATTCCAGAACTGATTTGTTTTGGTTTTAATAAAGTGTAGAAATCATAGTAGGATGTCACTGAAAAACTTTTAGCCCACACAGAGCTTTGATTTCAACAGCAGTCCTCCACCATCCCTGCTAATACAAAAATAGCTGAATATTAATGCGAGTTTGGAATACCATGAATTTCTTCAAAGGGCCAACATCCAACTTACTAAGATCAAGGGATGATCCGATGAGAAGGATAGACATACCTTACCAACAGCCTGTTGAGTTATCAGAAGTGTAAAAGAATAACAATGTGGGACTCAAATGTCCATTTCAAGGAGTAAACATACCTGGAAAGCACTGCTTGCAAAGCCCAGGCCCAGCTGTCTGCAGACCACCATGGCCTCCATAGTGCCCCAGCCCTCACCGCACACAGTCCCCCACACCAGAGAACCGTTGCGCTCCATAAGAACCTCAACGCGTCCTTCAAAGGGGTTATGCCCACCACTCAACCGCAGCTGCAATAATAAAGAGCAGGCTAGCCATGTTATACTCTCTGACAGTAAAAATGCATTTCGGTAGTCAGTCAATTTAAGTAAGTTTTTACCCTCTGTTGGAAGCCCATGGCAGGAACATTGCACCTCACGCCTGCGTCCTCCTCGTGACTGCAGCCTTCAGAGTCTTTATCCATATTGAAGGGGCACTCAGTGACAGACTTCTCAAAGCCAGAACATTGCACCTCATTCATATGTACAGGGCCCATTCCTGGAAAATACATGTTTTTATCCAGACCCATAAATGGTCATAGACACATGTTCAATCCTAGTAATAAAATCCCTACCTATATACTCATATCTAATAACCATAGAAAGAAAACATAATTTCCAATATGGCCAACGTCCATATTGAAAAATCTCAAAGTCACCGTGGTTTTGGGTGTACGCTGGAAATTTGGTGTACGCACTTTTGATAAATGAGGACCAATGCCCCTTGTACTATAACAACATACTGTAAATTCCATAACTCAATTATCAAACAGCTTTAATTGAAACCAAGCTTCCAAAATAAATTGTTTTCAACTAATAGAAGAATTAGGTAAAGGTTTTAAAAAGAGTTCCACGTGTAATACTTTCTTCATATGCAAATGTTACCCAATCATAGCAGTTCATGACCCCTTTAAATAACTGGCTTTTATATTGTTTATATTTATATTATACTAAGGCCAAAATAAATGATTAAAATATATTCTGACAAATATTATCTGTTATGTCAGACCAGGAGAGAAATATTTTCAGCTTAATTCATTTTTCCCCTCCCACCCCTTACTTATTAAATTGCTTTCATAATAACAATGTATTCATTTTAGTTATAACATAAAATGAGCTATCAATCCCTTAAAAGGGCACAAGCAAATAAATGTAAGTCAGGGAGGTTGTAGCATCTGCTTTAGAACTTTTAGATCAATTCACCTATACACACCTTGTCCAAGCTGACCTCCAGAAAGCGCCTCTTTGGCACTCCCAAATCCAAGCTCACGACACACCACAGTAGCTGCTACGAGATTCCAGTTGTCATCACAGATCGTGCCCCATTCTCCATTCTTCAACACCTCCACACGCCCCTCTCCAACTACAGCACCACCTCTGAGACGCACCAGGGGTTGCTATATGTGAAGGAAGAGGAATACTGAAGGAGAAAGACCGATTCCTTTTAGCAGGAAAGCTAAATAGTGCTAAACTCAAGTAGGAATTCATATTTGAGAAGTTTTACGGTAATTCGGGCAACCAGTTTACATCAGATGTGCATGAAAAAACATCATAATTAATATGTTCATTACAAAAGTTAGTAAACCATTATAATAGACTGTTGCGGTAACGTTTGGGACTAGTACGTTTTTTTTTTTTTTTTCTCTTATGCTTTAATACATTTTAAAATGACATTTATTTCTGTGATGGCGAAGTTGAATTTTCAGCATCATTACTTGATAGTCTTTACTCAGTTTCACATAATCCTCCAGAGATCATTCTAATGTGCTAATTTGGTACTCAATAAACATTTATGTTTATGATCAACATTGAAAAAAGTTATTCTGCTTAATATTTTTGTGGAAACCATAATGTATTTTTTAGGATTCTTTGATGAAAAGATGAAAAGTTCAAAGGAACAGCATTTATTTAAAATGTATGTTTTTTGTACCATTATTAATGTCTTTACTTTAAATTTTTTATCAATTTGATACATCCTTACAAATTTCCAAAACCTTCATCATTAAAAGAATGGATATTCTGCAGGAATTCTTTCAGGAATACACAACAGGCACAAATAGTGCAGCTATACATCATGCTAATGAACTCACTGACCTCGCTGAATGGTATGTAACAGGCAGGCTTCCACATGGACTAAATATGTAATTTGGAAAGAGTGATGTCATTTTCGGGTAAAATGTCTGTCATCATAGGGCTTTAGAGATTTAAAAATATCTTTTCTCTGCTCTCTAACATTAGTATTCATATAATCAGACTTTGCGGCAACTGAAAATCCTGGAATTGAAAACTGCCACTTTTGCCTTACATTCTTCTTTAAATAAGTAAGAGACCATTCACTTTAAAGTAGCCGCTAAGTCTAGATCAAGATTTTCTATAACTATGATGATAAAGTGTGTTGAGATCTGTTCCATACTTAATAGTCTTCTCAAAGGTGAGAGTCAGAAGTTCAGTGCAAAGCAATACCTCATGTAGACATGTGGTTTCTTGTATTTTTGGAGAAAATGTATCATCTGGCCTCACCTCCTGTCTGAAGGCCTTCCTGTATCCTGACATGGGAGTCGGGGCGAAAGCTCTGCCAGGGACGCAGCTGACTACCACAGGAGTGCCCTGCTCACACGTGCTATTGGCTTTGATGGTGAGTGTGTGGCCCAGCTTACAGCTAGACAAATGAGCTTCATTTCCGGTGCAATTTATGGAGTAATCCCAGTAAGTTGGCTTTCTCCTGCGGGCAAACATCCTGAGAAACAAACAAAGGGGGATTTGAGAATTGAGTAGAATAAACATAACTCACACAAAACCCATGTTTAGGCTCAAGTGGAAGATTCTAGCCATAATAGGGCTAGCTAGTAAAGATTCATGACTTCATTAAACATTCAATACACTTGGTATTGCAAAAGGATGAGGCGCAGCTGAAGTGATGTCATATATTCCTGCAGGAAAAACAGTGCTAATCCTACAAACAGAATATTTAACAAGCTCCCCTGTCAGAAGTATACTGGCCATCATTCACACACAAAAAAACACAAAAAAAAGACACAATCCATATTTGTTATTCATTTAAACTCTAAGGGAGAGAATGTCTCACTCTAGACTTGCTCCAAAGTCTGTCAGATTTCTACTATTAGCAAAACAAATGTAGACAAACACAAACATACAGGCTTTAAGAGATACAAAAGAAAAGGTGGACATAACATTTAACTCACAGATTTGATCTGAAGTTACAAAAAAAAAAATGTTACAAAAGCTTGAACATATAACCTGGTATTTAATTTATAGTGTTTGTGAGAACAGCTGGGAGAGCTGTTATACTTCCATACTTTATCATCTGAAAACATCATCTGCTTGTTCCAGCCAGGGAAAGACCCATATTATTTACAGGAGCCATTTATGCACGGCCCTCTGAAAGGATTGTCCAAGTTTTCTTATAAAAGCACGGTATAAAGCCACAGGGCAGACAGAGGTAGTTGAAAGGAAGCCCATTTTGGCTCCACGCTGAAAAAACTACAGCCTTTGGCTACGTGTCCCCCCTCCCCCCAACATCAAGCACAGATTTCATAAGGCGCAACATGTGCGGGGAAGCACGTAGCTTAGGCGAACAGTCCGAGATCATACAGCCCACTATAAAGCTTTCTCTTCTATTGTGCCTTGATTGCTCATAAAGCACATTAATTACCATTAATTACTAACTAGGCATTTTAGTGCTAATTTCCACATAGTTATGAAAGAACTCATGGAGATTTATGCAACTCTTGAGAGTCATTACGAACACAGCATGGAATGTAATAGCTTAGCAGAAAGTATCTGCAGATTTCAGGCAGCGATTAGGTTGTCTTGAAGACTTGCGAGAAACATTCTTCATGGTGTGATTTCAAATACGGCAAATTAAATGAAAGTAAAAGAAATGTTTTATTTGCCTAAACTTGCTTGAAGTAACCAGTGGTTATATGATGTTTGCATAATAAAAAATATGAAATTTATACAATACACTACTAACAGTATGAAATGTATCCTGGTATGATTTAAAAATATATATTAAAATTTATGAAATAATAAAATAAAATAAAAGTTTTGTAATAAAACTCAAACATTGGATAACTTACAGTTATATTCTAAAGAAATATATGCAAAGTCACCTCAACTTAAGGGAAAGCGAGCACTCACTTGTACACACGGGTATTGTATCTCTTGTCTCCTGGAAAGCCGAACATGCCGCAGATGACCCTGCTGTTCATCTGAGTCCAGTCATCATCACAGATCTGCTTCCATTTGCCTCCATCCTTCACCTCCACGTAGCCCTCTGTCACTGGGATGCGCTTACGATATGATGACAGGATGGGGCGAATACGAACATCCTCCACCTGAATGTTCAGACTCTGAAGGGCAAAAGAAGTGAAGTATTGTTACTGAAGTTGATTTATTCTTGTATTAGCAACAAATATAATTGCAGGAAGGTGACAAACTGCAGGCCAGACATTTAAGACAGATTAAACATATAAGTTGTAACAAGAAATGCCCTGTCTGTAAGGTTACTCCATTTTCGTATACATAATAAGGTTCCCTCTGAATAGCGGAAATTTTCCATTTGTTCTGTGTTAGCATTATTCAATGTACCCATGTTGTGAAACTCGTAATTGGACACTTTAACCACAGTCACTATAAAACTAAACCAGTTTTACAATTTCTTACTTCATTCTAAACATCCTATCAGCAGGACTTGTTGACCTGCTCCACCTCTGAAAAATCGTCCAACTGTGTTTACCCTCAGGCCAACAACAATTCACGTCCGTGTCGAGACTATAAAAATGCATTTAATGGCTTCTGACGTATATAGTATATGGATAAAGACAAACAAGAGGTTACTCCTTTCAAGCTCACATCAAATAATCCCAGACACCTCGATAATCAGGCAAAGTTTACGAGAAAGTCTGGAAAATTGAAGCACGTGGAGAGCATCTTATGCAACATCGAAATATCAGAAGGCGCTTCACATACTGTATGGCATTACATTTACATAGCGGTATCTAAATGCAACTCATCCCATTTAATTATTTAGGTATTATTACAAATTTTAACAAACTCCATGGTGAATATAGGCTTGCATGAACTGTACATCAATCAGGAGGAGTGAAGCTCAATCATTTCAGCAGACTCCAAGATTACATGAAGGGCTTTAGAAGCAGATTTACATTCCTGTGCTATGATACCATATGGGTTGAGTTTTGAGAAACTGTGTGTTGCTGTGCTCAGCAAATCTAGTGGCCTAAATATTCTATTGCCCCCTGAACCTCATGCTGTAGAAGAGTGGTGGGATTGCAGTGGATTTCTGCCAATTATTGTTTGGCGTTATTTGTGAAATTCAAAAACTTCAAATGTTTGGGGTCAGAAAGATTTTCTTGGAAAGGAATTAATCAAAATCAATTGACAATAAAACATAATAATAATTTACAAAATATTTGGTATTCATAAATTATAAATAGTATTTTTTTTAACTTTCTATTCATCAAAGAACCTATTAATTCTAGAACCTATTTCTATCCATTGGTAATAATAAGAAATGTTTCCTGAGCACCAAATCAGCAGCAGTGGATCATGTGACACTGAAGACTGTAATAGTAATAGAGTAATGGCTGCTAGAAATTCTGCTTTGCCATCACAGAAATGGCAAAGTATAAAATAAAGTATAGTAATAGTATAGTAATACATTTAAAAAATGTATTAAATATTGGAAACCAATATTTATTTATTTATTTATTTATTTATTTTTTTTCATTTTTTTTTTTTACTGTACCGGTATTTTTGATCAAATAAATACAGCCTTGATGATTTTTAAAATACAACATTAAAAAATACAACATTGAAGTTAAAAGGCACTAAAGTTGAGCTAAAAGTTTCATTGTCTCTCCCACAATACAATTGTATTAAGTAAAATTAAAAGGGAAATAACTGTAATGATCAGACATTAGCCTGAAAAAAAGTTGAAGACCCCTTCCGTAGAACATAATTTTTCCATGAAATGAGTAAGAGAAAATGAAGTGGTCACCACTGGGAGACTCTTTCCTCTGGTTCCCGTGACTACATAAACCAAAAGAAAGGTGTCTTTTGTTAAAAAAAAAAAAAAAGTCAAGTAAGTAATATAAGCTGAAGTCAGGGATTTCAAACTAGGAATGAGAATGTGGTTGTGGATAAACAGTTGGTAAACTAAAAGGGTATCCTTACTGTACCACACTGGAAATGCAAGCAGTGCAATTATGTGGGTTTATTCCTACATGGATACACTGTGGATAGAGTTCTAGAATGATAGATGTTTATTAATATGACCTAAGGGCTATTATGTATTTTAAAACGTCTAGCATTTTCACATGAGTTAAAACTAAACAGATGAACAACCGAACACTCAAACACAAAATAGTCATTTTTGTAAATCAAAAGTTTTTTTTTTTGTGTGTGTGTGTGTGAATGTCAGTCATTTTCCCAATGTCTCTGACCAAGCTGTTACAGCTGCAGGTTGAACGGATTTAATTAAGAACTGTGTGTTTCCAAAATCTAAATTGGACACTGTGGTCAACAACAGACTTCAAAATATAGAATTGGTTTCCGTGTCATGGCGCAAAACCAAGTAAACTTTTCACAAACAATTCTTGTTATCCAAGCTACTTTGTGATGCAACAAAGCATTCCCATCAAAGGAGTACAGGAATACACCAACTAAAACAGCATATACAAGCAACAAAACTATCCTTACACAACATCTGAACAAACAGCTTAATGATTTTTAAATATGTTACATAAAACATTATATGATGGATTATAAAAGTAATTTCCCATGCGCTCTAAGAAATTAACTCGTAGTCTAGTAAATGGGTTTTTCCAATAAGTAAGTGAAGTCACCATTTACTTTTTGACTGGATCAGCGAGTTTAATGACCAGTGCATATATCTGCAGCTACATAGTGTTTCCATTAACTCTTTTCTATACAGGCAATATGCAAGGTTTCAAAACAGGTTGGAAGAAAACTAAAACTGAGGTGAGATTTATTAGCAAAAAAGAGGAAGAAAAAGATTTCCTACGAATGTGTGGCTGGCTTCTAAGGTAACTGGAAGATGAGGGGATTCTGCAGCTATAGGAAAGAAAAATAGAGCAGCTGGGATAGTGATTTGTGAAGGCTTGTCCTTCTGTAGATGTAAGTAAGCATCTCAGGAGATCAGTCTGTCTTTTAAAAAGAAAAAAAGTGAGCCCCCCCTTCTACTGCTCATACAGAAGGAGTCAGAGGCACATGTGGTGAACTAACAGGCATTCTTCTACTGGCCGGTACACAGACTGTGCAAAGGAAAATGTCACACAGCCCACATTGTTTTTCCCTTAAAACAAGAAGAAGAGTGAGAGAGCATGTTCTCTTCAACTAAACAGATAAACAAACGCTTTCAGTCCACAAAAAAGGCAAAACACAACTTATGAGTGTTTTCTGTCAAAGGAATAATTACATTAAAGAATACAAATAACATACATTTTTCCACAATTGTTATTCAAAAATATAATGAAGCAACATGAAGCTCAAATGTCTGTTAAAATTGTCTACCTAAAAACTTTAAGACTGAAACTTGAAAGTAATGATTTTATTATTCTTTCTGCCCACTTTTAATGACTTTACTCACAAAGGAATTTGAAATAAATCTCGGAAAACGTCTCAGGTTACATACGTAACCCTTGTTCCCTGAGAAAGGGAACGAGACACTGCGTCGATGACAACACTATGGAAACGCCCTTCAGCATAGCACATCTGCATTTATGAATGAAAACTAATCCAATCCTATTGGCATTGCGTAATGACGTAGCGTGTGACGGCATATACGGATGTATACAAAAGCACACCGGCACACAGAAAAGTCAGCTTTGCTATGAAGCAAGTTGAGCGAGGCGGGGTGAGGCGTGGCGAACCGACGCAGTGTCTAATTCCCTTTCTCAGCAAACAAGGGTTACATACGAGGGAACTCGAACTGCATCGTGGACGACACAATGAAAGCGCTTTTGCGGGAAGGTCTAGGCTGTAGAACCTAGGTCAGGGAAGGTCTAGACTGTAGAATCTCATGAATGTGTGTGGAGTGGCCCAGCAGACGTTTCACGTATATCAAGGATAGGTGCCCCTGACAGGAGGGCTTTGGAGAACGCCATGCCTCTAATAGAGCGAGCCCTCACTTCTATAGGTGAAGGCAAATTGCGGACCTGATAGGCCTGGGAAATAGTCTGAAAGATCCAGTTGCTGATGGTTTGCTTATGGCTCGTTTCCACTGAGGGGTGCGGTACGGTACGGGACAGTACAGTACGGGTCGGGTCGGGTACACCGTGATCAGGCTTGCGTTTCCACCGCCAACAGTACCCTTACTTGATAGGCGTGGTATGCTGGAAAGAAGCGATCGACGTCATTTTCGCGCGAAGAAGGCGACAGTAAACAACAATGGATGACAGACAGCAGATCTTGTTCTTGCATCTCGGCATGTTTGTCACTAGAAACAAGCGCTGGCATTAGGCGTTTCCAAGAAGCCAACGCAAAGTCCGACTCAGGAGAATGATCCCGAACAGCGCGTTCACTCAGCTCGCTCTGGCTCTGCGACTCCGGTTATCTCTGTATGTTCATTTTAGGCAACAATAAAACGAAATGTGTAATAAAACACCACTCTGCTTCTTTTCGATTTCATTTCAATACATTTTAAACATTCTAAAGCACATAAATGTGGTTTAGGCAACACATAGCCTATTGATTATCACAGCATGTATGTAACATTATATATTTATAACAAAACTATATAAAACAACCCTGCCTCTTTTCGTTTAAATTTTAAAATATTAAACATATTTCAGGCAATATGTAATGTAATGTATTGCATATCGCATGCATTGGTACAAATGTTGCAATAAAGAACATTACAGACGATCTTGTAAAAAAAAAAAAAGACAAAACTATCTCTTTTTGTTGAATTTCAGTTTTATCAATAGCCATTATAAAAGTATACGTAAAAGGTACAAAATACAGTAAAGCTTAAATAACATCAAGAAACAATTCAGTCAGTGAAATATACAAAATCAACGCTCAAAGATATGAAACTTCACGTAGCCTTCTGCCAAAACTATTGGCCAGGGAATGAATTATAGATTCACGAGACTAAAGATCACCTGTTAGGTTTATACAAGACGAACTATATCTCATGTTTAACCACTACAGACAGAGACGTCCGCGTCAGCGGCAAACATCAGGATGACTAGCCGAGGAAAGGCTGTTCCAGACGGGGGACACGAGCGCGAGCGTCCGGTGATCGCTTGGAATGGATCTCAGTCAAATTATCAAACATATATAAATAAACCACAGATTTGATCTTTAAAAAACTACTTTCTCGCCTGAAAAACTCTTAAAACTACATTTCGTGACACAATAACAGTAGAATTATATTTCAACTGTCTGCTTCTAATGCCCTTGTAGCACGCACGAGTAACGATACTCTGTCCACCAATCAGCGTTCTGCAGTGAGTCTAGCTCCACCTTTTAGTACCCTTTCACTGTGCTAGGTACCCTAACGAAAGGGTACCCAAAAAGTGGTACGGTACGGTTCGGCTTTTTGGTACCATTCACAACTTTTGACAGTAGAAACGCAAATAATTGCGTACCGAACCGAACTGTACCGTACCGTACCACTCAGTGGAAACAAGCCATTAGAGGCGGGGAGCTCTTTCTTGGGGAACCCGAAACACACCAGCAACTGGTCCGCTTTCCTGAACATAAATCAGTGCTCTGACAGGGCAGAGCAGATGAAGTCTTCCATTTCAGCCATCACATGAGGTGGGGGATGAAACACCTGCAGAAACGCATACCTCGCCATAATGGCTGGCATCGTAGGGACGTAGCCCAAACTGGGGTGCAGCATGGCTTTGACTCTCTCAGGAGTAAACTCCAGGCACTGAGGAGATACCGAGGGTGCCTTGAGATCTCCTACCCTCTTAAGAGAGGTGATGGCGAGGAGAAAGGCCATCTTGAGAGTCAGGTTCTCGGGCCTCGGGTGACTCCAGGGGTTCAAAGGGGGCCTCAACAAACACTTCTACTCTTTTTCCACCAAAAAGAACTGGTTCGGAACTGGTGCTGGTTCAAAGTTGGTTCAACTTGTGAACGCTTTCAGAACCTGTTCGTTTTCCCACTGACTAGGGCACCCAGGGAATGACGTTGCTACGTCACTGTGTACGTCGCCATACGTCTTAGTTAGAAATGCTTGCAAGCACAACATTACTTTGGGATTATCTCTAACTCGTGTACCAAGAAGGCTTTAAAAAGAATTAAAATATGTAAGTCTTTTAATCTTTTCTTTTGATATGTAATCTTTTCTGATTAGTTATGTACCCTGTCTTGTGTCTTTTTTTTCTTTCCATTTATTTGTTCTATAATGTGACTGTTTTTTTCTTTGCTTGTAATGTTAAAAAAAGTAGAAACGCTTGCGCCAACTTCAAGCATAACAATTACAAAGGCGGACTCCATCGTGTTTCTGCAAATGTTTCTCCTGGCTTTGCGATGGTCAGAAAAGAAGTTTAGAACACATCTAAACCTGCCCCCAGCCCCCGACGTAAGCATGACATGGTAAAAGAACGGTTCTATTCAAGCAAAGAGTTGGTGCCACTTTGGAACCAGTTTTCCTGTCCGAGAACCGGTTCTTTGGCTGTCAAAACACAAAGAACTGGTTCGCACGCAGGTAACGGTTCTGAAGCGGCTCTCAAAATGCTTCGGTGAAAAAAGGAGTATTCAAGGACCACTGCCAGGTCCCAGATAGGAACCCTGGTGCTAGTCGCAGATCTCATTCTCCATTCCCCATGGAGGAAGCGTACAACAAGCTGATGCCTCCCCAGAGGTCCATCACTCAGAGGAGCGTGGAAAGCCTCAATGGCAGCCACGTATACCCTGAGTGTGGACGGGGTAAGCCCAGCAGAGAAGCGGTCTTGGAGAAACTCCAGTACTGAAGGGCCTCAGTGAAGCCTCAGTGGGGCCAGAGCTGCATCCATGCACTTGTGGCCAACTAATATTCAGTTACAACCTCCAAAAGCTCATCATAACATGGGAGCAGACTGATTGGGATGATGTGTCTCACTTTGATCCCCCTCTACAATGCTGAGCACGTCTAATTGCTCGGAATCAGACAGCTGCAGCACCAGGTCTACATCCCGATCGGGAGAAGCCACGGGGCTGGCTTCCAAACGGGGGATAGGGGAATCTGAGCTTTCAGATGAGGATTGGGAAAGTGCCTCGGCAGTCCCGATCCCCTCTGAAAGCTCTCTTTGCGAGCCCCACAATCTACGCTGCTGCATCGCCTCAGCGGATGCGGGGCCTGAACCACGGGGAGCGCGCATCTGCTCAACCATTTAATATAGTAGTAATTTCAGACAAAACAACCCCAAATAGGACAAACTGTTTTCAAACACACAGATTACTTGCTGAATAGCAAAAAGCTGACTTTTTTGTGTGCCGGCGTGCTTTTGTACACATCCGTATGATCACCACGCAACACCAATAGGATTGGATTAGTTTTCATTCATAAATTCAGACGTGCTACGCTGAAGGACGTTCCCATAGTATCGTCATCGATGCAGCTCGAGTTCCCTTGAAAGGGAACTAAAATTGGTACAAATGACAGATATTATTATCACAAGAAAACTGGATGGAAACAAAGACAACAAAGACATTATGGTAACATTTTTAAATAATCGAATATAACAATCATCTTTCTGATTCAATATATGTTTCTGTTATGTGTCAACTACCCCCAGAAGTAACTAAAATGGTGCCCTCTTTTAAAAACTCTAGTGACCCTTGTTAATTGTTTGTGTTTTTAACTCTCTCTTTGCAAAGACATGTTAAAGTATTCCTCCTCTTCAGATGGAGCCCATTTCCAACTACCCAGTTCCCTCCCCCAGCTCATTATAGAACAGTGTTTTAGCAGTTAGCTCATAGTTTTTGAATGCAGGTCTGTTACTGAGCTGAACAGTTAACAAAGAACACAGACCATTGCTGGACAGCAGTCCAGGGCCTGTCTTGTCCTGAGCCATTGCACAAACCGGTGATTATCTGTTTCTTAAAATAGCAGGATTAGAGTAGGGTGGTCCATTCCACTTATCTAGTGCCCATGTTTAATTGGCCTTATTTCTTTTTCTGACTGAAACTTTTGACCAGTTATTTCTGACCAAACAGTCTCCAACAAGAACACTGAGGGGAAAAAAAAACACTGAACATCAGTGTCGGTTTTCAAGGAAAACTTTTACATCTACAGACATCGTTGAATCCTCAGGAATGTGAAATATGTGTTTTTCCACTTGGGTCAAAAGCAAAATGTACAATGAAAACCACAAGCAATGATCACATAATATGCTGAATGTGGACAACAAAGCATTAAAGGCCTAGCTAATACTGAGGAACATAGAATAACTTCTTCCCACAGTAAATAATACTGCAAGTCACATATCAGTGGTTTGATTGCCATTTTCAGAGATTACACTTGCTACTTCATAGAGATAAACATCCTGTTTAATGTCGGGACTGTCACCACCCCAAAAGTATGTAACTTGAAAGGAAGGGAAGGCAGATAAATAAACAAGATGAAATTTGTCTAAAAGACAGAGAGAAAGCAATGTAAGTAAAATCCCTGCATTACAAGTAAATGCAAGTTGTTACCTTGTTACTAAGCAAATAACAGATCGAAATGTAGTAGTTTAAGGAATATTATGGGTTATTTTAATCTAACATCCATCAAGCATCTGTGGCATGTTATTCATTACCACAGACTGTAATTTTGACTCATTCCTCAGTTTTTAAAAGCAGGGGAAATAAACATTTAGAAATTCTATAATCTTATAATAAAGTATTATAAGATATAAGTGAGTCACAATTTGACCTTTGTCTTTACAGGAATGCATAGTTGCATAACATTTACATTATGAATGCTTAATAAGAATATTATTAAGAATTTCAGAAAATTTGAGGTTGAATTTTTTATTTATTTAAATGGGCTTTTATGGAACCTGTAGAGTAAGAATAAATGTACACATACTGAGCCAGACTCCAGAGAAGAGACCACATAACATATTAGTCACTAGAACAATAATGGCTGTTTCTGAGCTGATCAACAGCATCTGTCTGAGATGAAGTTCTGGCAGTCATCATGTTTAACTTCCGCTGTTGTAAAAGTGTTAACAAAGCCAAATTACTTCTAACAAGAATTTCTATGAAATGTAGCGTTCATGTTTTCTCCTCAGGGTCTGTTTGCATCTTGTTTTAGAGTCTCATCTTTGACCTCTCCTCCACATCTCTGCACCACGCTTACATTACATCATTTTTTCCCCATTTTAACCCAAGGAAGGCAACAGTGGGTTGATTATGAACATTCCCAGATGACTTGAATGTGGCCAGCATTATGGTGAACCTCCCTGTGATTTAACTGCCTTAACATGGAGCCCGTGCAGGCTATCAGTAGACGGAAAAGCTGACTCTGGCTTTCTCTCCAGGTTCTCAGCTGGAGACTAGTAGAAGCTGATCTAAGATGTCTAGACTTCCCCCTAGCCCTTGTTTGACTCATATATTCCATATTATATTACAAATGGCAATGATACTATGAAATGAAATTAAGACAGAATAGGCATCTTTTTGAAAACTATGCATATTTATTCATATGTTTTCTTACTGGGGGTTGTTTTCTTAGATGGGGGTTCATTGAGGTTTCCATTAGATTTACACTGAGAATATCAATCAGGGTTGCCAAAGTCTTATTTGTCACATATTCTTAAGTCTGTGTTTAATCATGAGGCTCGAATTACACTTCCCTTTGTTTACAGGAGCGCCTATCATGCCATATTTCTTTGATTGCTTAATGCATTCTTTCTAGATGACACTGTCGGCTCAAAGCAGCTTGTGTACGGAAAGAGACAGAGGATGGGGACAAATCCTGTTATTACTCTAACTGGACAAAGAAATTAATTTAGACAAAGCCAAGCAACCTAAATATGGGTAGCGTAAAAAAAAAAAATGTTTGAACATTCCATTGCCATATTCCTTGCAACCAAAGCCACTTTGCTCTGGGTGGAAAAGTAAATGGAAAAGAATGCATTGAGTGATTTGGATTGTTTCTGCATAAACCACAGAGACTGGATGACATCTTTTGGCTTCAAAATAGCAAAATTCACTGAAAGGAGATCAGTTTGGGGGACCATTCCTTTTATACAAAATAATAATAATAATAAAAAACTGTGTCTATTGGAAGTTGCATTCAGAATCCATATGGCTCAAAAACTTGAATTGACACGACGCCTCTGAATAGTTTTGTAAAATTGTTTAATGTGCTATATTTTATTTTTATTTACTTTTTCAGTTCTGTACGGCACTTTGGTCAGCCTTGGTTATTTTTAAATGTGCTTTATAAATAAAGATTCTATTGTGTATGATGATAACATGAATCATCACTGTCAGGGTATAGTTGAGACCTATTATGGTCAAGTTTTGCAGCACTCATATAATCATTTGCGCTTTGTTATCTTAGTATGTTAGCACTCATTTCTTATTATTGTTCATTTTATATATATTATTTCTTTCTACTTTTTATATTGTAGAAATTACTTGTTTGTTATGTGTGGAGCTGTGTTTTTGTGTGTTAAAGCTGCTGTGGAAACACATTTGTGCTGAAATTACTTACATTGATGTTGTTGGTTAGGGTGTTAACAAACTTGAATCCTGGGATTCTCTTGTCACTGCAAACCACCCCGACATCCTCAGTATGCTTGCAATCAGACACACCTATGCCATTAGACTCACACTGAGCCAAACTCCTCTCCTTCCCCGTGCAGTGGACATTGTCAAACCAGATACGGCCTAAAAACACAGGACGATAATGCATATATATTCTGATTAGTCATCAAGTCTCCATAGAAGAATATTATATTGAATGACTATGTTTAACAATATAGGATGTAAACTGCAATTCACTTTTCATAATACTATACTGTACTACTATGGTGACGTTTTAGTTAAGAAAAATGCATCAGTTTCAGATTATATCAAATACATTCTGAACACAACAAGCTTACCTTCTCCCTTCCCATATTTAGATGATGGAAACCAGTAGACTGCTTCAAAATAACCCAGTTCTCTGCATACAACTTGAGCTGCGTGAATGGTGAAATCATCATCACACACAGTCCCCCATTCCCCACCATAGAAGACCTCAACGCGCCCTTCATTGTGCTTCCGTTTCTCTCCTGCCAGACGTAGCTGTATCCTGGGTGTATCTGCAGGAAGCTCTGGAGCACTGTAAAGATCCTGGGAAGAGTCCTGGTAGCCCGGAGGGTAACCCAAGTGCTCATACTGTGCGTAGCTGTGACTCCATGCACACAATAGTACAAATGATACAAACCAGAGGGCCAGCATAATGATTTGGCTCAGACGGTTTTTATGGCCTGCAAAAAAGAAAAAGTGAAAGTGAAGAAATTGATGTTTTTGTTATTATTTAAAAAACAGCACAGAAGGACATGTTTGATGATAACAGACAGAATTCATGCATTTTAAGATTTCACGCCACCCATTTCTCTGTACTTTTTGATCAAAAGAACTTTTATTAAAGCCATAAGCCGAGGGAGAATATAGCACATGAATTCTCGTTCATCACCAAACCGGCCAACATCAAAGCGAACAATAATGAGAACGCAGAGGCTTGTTTAGACCCCACTGTGGCAGACCATTCATCTACATTACCCATGACCTAAGCAAAAAATCATTTTGAATACCATGGAAAAGAATCATGTTCTTAAAAGAAAATACAGTTTAATTGAGCGTGGCGGTTTGACAGATGTTTAAACACTTTGATTAGGATGGTAGATATTCTCTTTCAATGACACAAGATAATGTGCTGATGGAAATATTGTAAGCATGAGTAGAAGAGGTAACTGCTTTTCTGGCTGAAAAAAACCATTTATATACAAGGAGTACAAAAGCCACATTGAACATCTGGCCTTCAAAATACATAGAATTGTAGGGTTTTGAAACATACAAAACAAATAAATGTGAAATGAATAATAAATATTTAAGATTCTACACTAAGTTCTTTTGATATTGAGAAATATTTTGTGCAAAATGTCACTTTCTCAAACAATGCTGGGTTATTTTTACAAACACGAGCAATGCTGCTATTTATCTAATCCAGTTTACTCAAATTCGTGTGGTGATAATATAATTTGACTATAAGAATTATAGATAGAAAATTAGAAAAAAGCAAAATACAACTTAGGGTTCTCAGACATAAATAAATTACATCCTCAGTGCAAAAAATATAATGTGATTAATAGGACGAGCCTTCAAGACTTTTCTGTTCTCCAGTCTAGCATGTAAGCTGTTTTTTTTTTCAAAGGCGAGAAAAATAGTAATGTAACCTGCTTCAAAGGGCTCGCTCCCTTAAGATTGCCACTCCAAGATAAAAGAGGCACTTCTTCAAAAGTACTTTTTTAAAGACTTCCACTCACTTTCACACTTACACACACACACACACACACACACACACACACATTTAAAATCTTATTGTCTAAAATAAATAAAAATGGTGAAGCTTGCAACCTAAACTAAAACTAAATGTGAAAACCAAATTCCACAAACATAAATATATATTTCAGGATTATTAAAACAATGCATATTCAAAATCAATTATCCAACATTTCCATCCTCCACTTACAGATAGTTCAGAAATGTATTTGAGACATGTTTTTTTTTTTTTTTATCTGGACAAATCCTATAGCTTTGTGTCTTCTACAGATTTGGGAGTGACTCACATTCCTGCCCTAAAGATCTGTTTTTTTGTCTGTTGGCATTCTGCACTTCCAGACAGCAAGTCCCTTGACCACCATGATTAGGATTCAGACCAGAATTGAAGGGTTCACAAGCCAAAGTAACACAATAACACGGTGTTCAGTCTCATATATTAATAATTAATTATATAAAAATGTGTTGATAAAAAATGTAGTTGATCTTATGCAGTCACATAAACCCAATGCAAAGCTTTCATCACTCCATTTAAAAATAAAAGGCTTGTACTTGCATCATGCCCCACTGACTCAAGCATGACGTCATACCTAACCATTAGAAACGGTGGTTTTTTTTTCTAATATCTTACCAGTAAACGTGCTGTACTGTAAAACTGAATGAAGCAAGAATGTAAAAGGTTTAAAAACGAAATATGCAAGTACAAATCTCATGCTTTTTTCTTTGAAAGAAGCAAAAACGGTATGTTATAAAACACAGTTTAATAACTCAAAGCAGATGCAGTTGTTAGCTTACTTTTGCTGCGAGTGTAAATTTCACAGTAGAATACTCCTCCGAAATGTGAATCTCTGCTTCTCTCAGCTGTTGCACATCCCCAAAACTTTCACTGGTTGGTCTCCTGCAATTTCAGGAAAGTCGAAACAAAGTTACGCCTTGTTGAACTGCCCCCTCACACCCACCACTGTGTGAGCTGGTGACCTCCAGTTGCACGTGCACATAACTGGATTTTTTTTTTTTTTTTTTAGAAACAGACATTATGTAAGTGCCCAAGGGTTGTTTTAATTTAAACCAAAAAAAAAGAATAATAATTATTATTATGACCTATTAAATAATCCCATAGCACGACGAGAGCACTGGGTTGACGTGCGGGTGGGGAGTTTACGAGGGGAGGAAAACAAAACTCCCCTAATGTGATAGTGTAGGCTTCTTGTGTAGCTTGGTTTTGTTGTTTAACGAGTGGTTGTGGCGAGTGTGTTCCAGTAAAACGAACGACGGTCGGCAGATCTTTTCGGTTTGTCAAAAAAAAAAAAAAAAAAAAAAAAAAAAAAAAACAGATTGAATGATTCATTCACGTATTAGATTGAACTAAATCGGTCCGAGCAGTTCACGAGTCGAACGGCACAGCATACTGACTGAACATAGCATGCATAATTGCTTTCAGCGCAATGCTTGTCTTCCGAGCACACATTCATCTTATTATTTCATCTTATTATAACATGGTATTCTGAATATAGCCATTGAACTAATAAACACTAAAATAATAATAATGGAAACATAGCTAAAGTTTAGATTTGTGCGTTTTGGCTGATCTGGTGTACGAAATGTTGGAAATAAACACCTTTTTTTTTACAACAAAAATATATTATGTGCTAAATAAACTTTATATAAAAATATTATTCTTTTTTTTTATTATTTATTTATTGCAATGCAAATTATTTGAGGATGTAATATTCCTAGTTGATTTGTCAGAGACCGTGATGACAGATATATGCAAAGAGTCCTGGTTCTGTGGTTCATTGAAATGAACTGTTTGAAGGAATCGTTTCACTTGAATTTATTGGACCAAGACCTGTAATCCATATTAGGCTGCATAGGTTAGGTCAGCCAGACCCGGGGGCACTTCCTACAACACCTGATGTACTCATTACATCATAAGAAGAATGGCATCTACACTAATGTTAGTCTTTCCATTTATTCTGAGGTTTACTGAAGTCAGCCGGATCCGGGCCGTATCCAGATCAGACGGTGAACCTGCGCCTGGACGTGACCACAACGCATGCCTGAAGTGCCAGCCTCAACCTGCGAACTCATCTCCATATCGGCGTGATGACTCCGACCTCCAACCAGATGGAACTGGATAAATATTGTGAATGTTCTAATCCAATCTAACTTCTGACCTGTAATGTTGCCTAAATCATAATCATACACTGCTCGTTTGTTGGCCAGAGGAGACCTGGCCACTGACTGAGCCTGGTTTCTCCCAAAGTTATTTTCTCCATTCTGTCACCTGATGAAGTTTTGGTTCCTTCCATTGTTGCCTTGGTTTTTGGCTTTCTTAGTTGGGGACATTTAATATTCAACAAAATTATTGATCTTCCTTACTTCAGGTGGATGATGGCACAATTTTCTTCTAGAAACAAACTTGCTGTAATGTTTTCATGTTATCACAGTGAAGCTGCTTTGATACTATTGTAAAAAAGTGCTACATAAATAAATGTGAATTTACTTGATCTATTTTCTTTTTGGACATTAATGTACGTGTACTGCCATCTTGTGGATAATGGTGCACATACAGGAGCTGAATTTATTCAATTCAGTAAATTAATCCATAAACACTAATTAAACTCCATTAGTCAGACAGCAGCTGTGTTCAAAGAAAGATGATTTCCCACTTATGTTGCTTTATTTCTTTAATTATATACATTTAAATTATTTCTATAAAGCCTAATACCCAATTGAAAACATAAAATATATAAAAAAAGAAATAAATAGGCTAATACATAGCCCATAATTTACATGACATGAGTCACATTCTCCCCCTCTCCGGTTGTTTCTTAGGCTCCTCCCCCTAGTCCTACTTCCAAGATCATTAGTCTCACCCTCTGCACTGTATTCTCACTCACTTCTCTGGTTGAAGGAAGGAGGGAAGGTTATTTCAGAAATGTTCAATTATTACAGGCAACTCTCATTAATGGACGAAGTCTTTGGATCTTAAACTATCGGCAAATGTTCCCCAGAGGATGGATGCTTGACAGGTCGCAGCCAGGGTAATAGGGACATCCCAGAAGATGGTAAACCAGACGGAAGGTTATGTGTCAGAGCTAATAACTCGCTCCACGACTGCTTGTCTGCTTTTTATTTTTGTGCTATCCACCTTTCTAGGGAATGCTCTGGTCTGCACGGCGGTGGTACGGTTCCGTCATCTGCGCTCCAAAGTGGCATATGTGTTTGTAGTGTCTTTGGCTGTCTCAGATCTCTTAGTTGCCTCGCTTGTGATGCCATGGAAGGCAGCAGCTGAGATTATGGGGTTCTGGCCGTTCGGCAGTTTCTGTGAAGTATGGATAGCCTTTGACATCATGTGCTCCACTGCCTCCATTCTTAACCTGTGCATCATAAGTGTGGATCGTTACTGGGCTATTGCCATCCCGTTGAGCTACGAGCAGAAAATGACAAGAACAGTGGCCTTTGTCATGATAGGAGTGGCATGGACTCTCTCTGTTCTGATCTCATTCATTCCTGTGCAGCTGAGTTGGCATAAGACTCCCGGCCATATAGAAGACCTGGTAGAAATATCGGAAAAATGCGATGCCAGTTTGAACCGCACTTACGCCATCACTTCGTCTCTAATCAGCTTCTACATCCCTGTTTCCATAATGATTGTCACTTACACACGCATCTTCCTCATAGCACAAAGGCAGATCCGAAGGATATCAATGCAAGAGTGCAACATTAAACATGTCCAGTCCTGCCAAAGCTGCAATAAAGCTCCTGAAGAGAAGTTAAAAAGCTCATTTAGGAGGGAAACCAAAGTCCTGAAAACTCTGTCGATGATCATGGGTGTGTTTGTCTGCTGTTGGCTTCCTTTCTTCATTCTCAACTGCATGGTGCCATTTTGTGACCCTGGCCTCCACAACGCCGGGCAGATCCCATGCGTCAATAAGACGACCTTCGACGTGTTTGTGTGGTGTGGGTGGGCAAACTCTACCTTGAATCCTGTAGTGTATGCCTTTAATGCAGAATTCCGCAAAGCGTTCTCCAGTCTCTTGGGATGTGGGAAGCTGTGTTCTCGGAATACTGTTCAAACGGTTGACTTCAGCAACGAGCTGGTGTCGTATCATCGCGACTCCACGAATCTTCGAGATGTTCACCTCTTCGGTCACCACTGTCCGCATCCGCATGCTGTCAGGGAGATAAGTGAAGAAGACATGTGCTTTGATACAGTGTCACAGATGGCTGAAGTCCCTTTTGAGACTGAATGTAACTTTGTTTATGGGGAAAGGCCTCCTATGGTGGATCATGGAGAAACAGAATTATCCTTGGATAAAATCATATCATGTGTCTCTTGAACATGTGGCTCAAAATGTAGGCGAATCTCCTATATCTGGAATACTGTGATCTGCATATGTTTAGGCGTACTTTGGCTGAGAGTAATTGTTTTGTATGTTTTGTATATTAGACAAACTGAGTGAGATGATTAATTGTGACTATAGAGAACTATAGAGAACTGATTTTGAATGCTGTTTCTACATACTCTGCTGCTCATTAATCTTTTAAAAGGTCACTCTCACTATGAGATATAATTAAATATCCTATAGAACCATATTTTACCAGCTAAAGCTCATAATGCATTATCAACTGTTATTTCTACTTGAAAATTCCCAATCATTTTCAGTTAACTTAGTGGAGGAAATAATAATCATATTCTATCATGTTGAAAATTTTTGTTCACTTAGCTAAAAATTAATAACCCCTGACTTTGAAATGTCCTCTATTCTCTCTTAAAGGGAAAGGCACTGACATATTTTGTTTATTTATTGGTTTGTTTGTTTGAGCATGGCATATGAGATCAATGGAAAATATGAAAGGAACAATATGTAGGATTTTGCAGTAAAATATCCAAAAACCACTAGGCCAATATTATATATTTTGTTTAGTTTAGTTGAGAAAATAGAGTGCCGAAGTGATGACGTCACTTTGTAGGACAACCAACTCGGAAGCTAGCCGCGCATGGGTTCCCTCGATCGAAAAGCAATGCATTTTCCCCATAGACTTTTGGAAAATCGCAAAAAAAAATAAGATATGTGTTTAACAAAGCGTTGTGACCCTTACACGTTTTGTCTATCAAGATAATCTCTACAAGTTAATCCAAAATTTATACATTTTGAAGCCTATAGAGTTTTTTTTTTAAAAACACAAGCAGACACAATAGTTTAAAAAACCCACAAGCAGGTTATATATAACTGTGTGTTCTATGTCATAGATTAAAACGTGAAAATGTTAAGAGGCTTTGTTCACCACAGACCTTATTTCAGGCGGTTTAGCAAAAACCCATTAAAAATTCCCAGTCAATGGCGTCATATCCGCTTTGTCCGCGTTCGTACTGCTATAGTAACCATGGCGACCATGGAATATTTTGTTCAAACATTATGGACCATGGCAAGCAGATTTTGAGACAAAAAGAGCACTAAAACGAAATTCTAAAACTTTCGAGATGCCGAGAGCTCCACGTCCACTAGCCTACTAACTTCGACTTGACAGAGTCACTATAGTGTTGCATGTACTTTATTAGACAGGTGAGCAAATGTACATAAATCTAATCAATGTTATTAAGTTCAACATGATGAAATCTTAGAATATGATCTGTATGTTTATCTAATGTTAATCTAGCTTACTGCTATATCATATAGCCGAACAAACAACCTAACTAACAACATTAAACACTCTCAAATGCCGTTTAGTGTGATAGTAGAGCAAGTAGAACAGCCGTGTTACCTAAAGTTTCATTCGTTCAAAAAACTGACATGTGTTAATTCAGCGCTTGCGTGGGTAGAATGAAATGTCCTTAATCCTTTATTTTATTTATTTTTTTATTATTATTTTTTAATTAATGCCAAGGTATCAAAAATACAAGTAAATTACGTCCTTAATCCTTTATATCCACGGGACTCGAGTTGCGTGTGATGCTGGTACGTCTCTCAGTAGCAATCGCGCCATGCTTCATACCACAGTCATGTTAAAAACATCAATGTATTCACTCATCCATAAAAGATCCATCAGCTTGACGACAAGATCCATAATTCCGCTTAATGCTTTGCGTCATCGATACCTTTGTTATTGTAAGAGGTTAGCGACCCCTGGTGGCGAAAAATCCTATTCATGCAACTATCTTGAAAATTAATCTGTCTAACTCTTGTCCAAATAAAGCTTCTGATCTATTTGTTCACATCCAACCTGTTGGAGGCTGAGATTTTGTTTTAAGATAATACAATTGAAACTTAAAAGATATTAATGTATAAAAGGTTTATATAAAATGTTTTAAGGAAGTTGTTGTTCTGCAGTGTGATTTGCAATAGCCTACTCCATCTTAAATATTTCATTATTTTATAATATCTACTGGTTTACCTTAGTAATAATACAATTCTATTATTTGATTGACTACTTGGGAAATTTGAACATTTGCCACTCCACAGAACCATTTAAAAAAAAGCAGCGCCATGAGGTATGAAAGAGAGTCTGCGTGCGTTCAATTAAATCTGCTGTAAAAAATCTTTATATGGCTCTTTTACTGTCTATGCTCCTTATAATTTCACTTATAATTTTCCACAGCTCATGCTGTCTTTAGTTGTTGTTTTTTACTGGAATGTTTTTGCAGTGTTCTGTGAGCACAACAATAAAAAAAAACACATTGAATAATTACAACACACTGAAGAGATGTATGTCTATTGATGCAGCCTCGCTTTCACTTCCGTTAAAAATCAAAGATGGCGCAACTGTGAATAAGATCTATGATCAAACTTTGAAATCATTCAGTAACAAGATTTTTGTCATATATACATTCATATATGAAGTTTAACCTCAATTTATTTAGCCTATTTTTTATCCCCCCCAAATACAAAATAAATAATTAAATATAGCCTATTGATAAAAACAACGTCTACCAAAAATATGTTCAAAAATGACTTCTAGTAAGAAAAAATTCTCCTTAATTAAAAACAATAATAATTAAACAAGCATGGTGTACATTGAGGCATTAGCAAACTAAGTAGCTGCTTGGGGCCCCTTGGCCACCAGGGGGCACCCGAATCGACTCGAAAAATCGAAAAGTATTTTTTAATTGACTTATGTCACTTAAACAAGTGACATAAATGAATGAATTAATATGAATGAATGAATGAATGAATGAATGAATAATAAAAGACAAGAACATTCTGATTTCATGATTAATATACCTCCAACAACTGCTGCTGTGTCTGCCAGCGTCAAATCATGCCCATAATCGAGACACCTCTGCGTGCATAGACAATTCCTGCGCAACTGCGTATAGTAGCGGACTCGTAAAACCATGTCACAGAAAACGTATCCCTCTGGTGCCGAAAATAGTACAAAGAAAATGACAGACGAGGAGGAAAAAAAACAAGATAAAAATATGTTTGCATGTGTAGCAATCAACCCAATCTTATCTACGGCAAGCCTAGAGGGGAAAAATACATTGCACACACACATACAACGATCGCCAGTGCATTATTACCGGTATTACGGTAACAGACTTTGTTAGATTCTGTCATGTACAATCTAACAAAGTCTGTTAATAATAATAATACTAATACTAATAAAAAAAAGATTTTGTGGACAGTTATACTGTATTGAGACAGTTGAGAAATAATAATATTTTTTACAGGGTTTAACAATTGTCATTGTTGAATCCTTGCTCTTATTATGTTTTTGATTTTTCAGTTGTCATTATTCTATCAAATAAATTTGAATTAGGGGTGGTGATGGCGCAGTGGATAAGACACATCCCTTTGTTATGAGAGAATGAGGTTCGAATCCACTGTGAGACACCAATGTGTCCCTGAGCAAGACACTTAACCCTTAGTTGCTCCAGAGGTGTGTGACCACTGATATATTTTGCAATTGTAAGTCGCTTTGGATAAAAGCGTCAGCTAAATGAATAAATGTAAATACTTTATTTGATATGTTTTGAATAAGTTAAAGAAGTAAAAGAGTTAGTAAAAGAGGAAAGTAAAAAGTATGCTATCTATTTAGGCTATCTATTTTTTATTAACTATTTATTTTTTGTATTTATAACCTCACTGAATCAATTATAATGTATCATTATTGGGTGATACTCTTAAAATCGTCAAGCAAAGGTGAATCTACGTAGTGGGAGGGGCCCCCAAAAGATTCTGAGTACATAGACAAATGAGCACTCATATAATTCTGATATCATTTTTTTTTATTAGGAGTTTTATAATAAACGTTGAACAAAATATAAGTTTATGTATGGATAAATGTTAAGAACAACAGTATACAAAAAAAAAAACACAAACAAGTCCTTTCACTGATGGAATGCAGTTAACCATCGCTTAACTATGAATAAATTAAGTGTTTGTTCTGTATTGCTGTATTTACAGGAAAGTCTCGTATAATCCAGTAAAAAATATAAATATAACGAATCGTAGTGATAAAACACACTCATCATCTTTTTAGTCACGTGCACTCACGCTCGCACACGATGAACTTTGAACAAACTAACGTTATTTATAACGTTATATGTTACTGTATGCACATTTTGGACACTTTCCAACCAGCGGACTCTTCTGTATAATCTCTGAAGGGTTGAAAATCTACACCAAGTAATCGGCTTTGTGTATCAGGTAGCCTACAGAGGTAGAAACTGTCATGTGTTTTTATCTTATACAAAGTAAACCGATCTTGATAAAAGTCTTCCACAGCATCTTGATGCTCGATCGCGCTGGTGATATTTTTTTAGAAGCAAATAAGACTCTAAAACAAGACTAAGTTACTCAAAACAGTGTCACATCCAATCTAAAAAAAAAAGTAAATCTTTTCTCAGTCTTTTAAAAAGGCAGTAGCCTTCTTACACATCAGGAACATTTGCACTTCTGTGAAGATGGGGTGGCTCTTACAAGAGCCTTTGGAGTGAAGTCTGTCAGTCTACTTCTTCTTGGCGGATGTCTTCTTCCCGGCGGATGTCTTCTTCCCCTTGGCAGCCTTGGGCTTTGCGGCTTTAGGCTTCACTGCTTTGACCTTTTTAGGACTCTTTGCAACTTTCTTCACTGCCGGTTTCTTCACTTTCTTCGGGCTTTTGGTGGCTTTCTTGGCCGCTGCCGGTTTCTTCACTTTCTTGGGAGACTTCTTTGGGGCAGGTTTCTTTACTGCTGCCTTCTTGGGCTTAGCTGCCTTGGCCGGCGCCTTCTTCGCGGCTGGCTTCTTCGGTTTCGCCACAACTTTCTTGACGGTTTTCTTGGCGGCTGGTTTCTTGCTCACCTTGAAAGATCCGGATGCCCCGGTGCCTTTAGTTTGAACAAGCGCCCCCTTTTTCACCAAAGATTTCAAAGCGATCTTGACGCGAGAGTTGTTTTTCTCAACGTCATATCCACCACCTGCCAAAGCCTTCTTTAGAGCCGCCAGGGAAACTCCTTTGCGCTCGTTGGAAGCGGCAACCGCCTTCACGATAAGGTCTGACACGCTTGCTCCAGGCTTTTTCGCCTTTGCTGCCTTCTTCTTTGGGGCTTTGGCCGGAGCAGCCGCGGGAGCAGGAGCAGTTTCTGTCATAGTTTCAGTAAACTTAGAGCCGATGTCTCGTAGTACAGAGCTGTCAAACAAACAATGTTTACATCCAACAGCTGAGGGCGGGATTTAAACGGGAGATGAGAACCATATAGACTCAACCGCCTCAACCGACGCTCTCAACAGGACGGAGTCGTTTGTAGATGTGCTTTCTGATCTTGAAAAACACAAGGTTTCCCGCGATACAGAATGGTGGATTGCAGACTTTAAACCACGTCCAGATACCTCAGTCTTTCTTCTTTAAGGGCAGCTCATGTTTCGTGTAAAACATCGGTCAGTTTTTAGTACAAAAATAAAAACGCGTCCAAATTTAGTGCGAGTCTCAGCGGTAAACGTCGCACTTCCTCTGTTCTTTTGTAGATTATATATTAAAATTCGAAAATCATAACTAAAACGATAGATGTTTTGCATAAAGAAGACCCTAATGTACACATTTGTGGTGGTTTTAGTCAAAGAATGCTCACGGAATATAACAATTTAGCGGTTTTCTTTAGTGGAGGTAACACAGATCAGCACTGTCGCCATTTCAACCTCCCCTAATCTCTCGGACATTCTTTCTACAACGATCTAACAATGATCATATCTATACATCCTGTACATGATTCAAGTAACTTATTTACAAGCAAGTTTCCCAACATTACAGACATTTAAAGATGTTTTCCGTCATTAATAAAACGGGAGGGCTATATTGTTTGTCTGAGAAAGAGAAAGGGTCGAGGTGTGCAACAGCAGCAGGAAGCAATCGATGTTGTATTGAAGTATTTATTACCATTTTGCAACATTTTAAATACTTATACACCAATACTATTAAACACTTTACTGTTATTCTAATTATATGTAGTCGTTGTGAAAAGGTAATTTAGCCTTATTCTACGAAGAGGCATAATAAAGCGAGGATTTAACATTGCTTCATTGGCCAGCAGGGTAATAAAATACCGCACTTTACACTGTTTATCCACTTTAAAAAAATAAAACTATTTGAAGAGTTCAGATGCAAAAGCCTCTAAATGCCATTTGAAATTTTCTTCTTTAATGATGATATTTATCAAACTTGTATATTTAAGTTCAGTAATTTCACTTAAATGACAATGATAATTACCTATAAATTACTGAACTTAAATAGCCTATACAAGTTTGATAAAAATCATCATTAAAGAAGAAAATTTCAAATGGAATTTAGAGGCTTTTGCATCTGAACTCTTCATTTATTTGTCACATGAAATATTTCATAAATGTATGTGACAGAGTCAGGTTCAAATTTACACGTAATTTGAGTTTGGGTACTTAAAAATTAGGCTAAACTGAAACCATGTTAATTCATTCAGCAGCAGCAACACTACCAAACACCAATGGCAACAAAAGCTCATTTCTATGATAAATTATAGCCTACTTTTATTAACATTTTCACTAAAAACAAATCACAAAACGAATAGTTTCCGGCCCTGGATGCTGATTGGTCAATAAGTCCAACACATATGGCTTTGACCTGTTAATACAGCAGCTTGTTATGTCTGCTTGCGGAAGAATGAAACTTAATGAAGTGAAGTTGCTTAATGAAAATGTGCTTAATGAATATTTGTATTCTTCAAAATTTTATTAAGCAAATGCATTAATTGTCATTCATAGACCACATAAAACTGCCAGGCATTGCAACAAAAAGTATGGTTTAATAAAAATGTGTGTTCTTGGTGTTGTTTGTGAATAAGGTTTGTGCGCCCAACAACCTCTTGGGCACCTAATATATTAATTAAAATGTGCAGCCATGGATTTTGTGCCTACTCGAGTTTGTTGTTAAAAGTGAAAATTTCATTAAAATGTTTTTTTTTCTCTTATTTTAAATTCATCCAGTGCTATTCCGCCGCTTGAAGATAAGACATTACAAAACTATTCAACTAAACATCATTGTGTAATCTAACATGTTACTACTATTTACCAATCAGCACTGAATACGAACGCTATATGATGTCTGGGACTGTATTATTGAATAAATGGTGGTTGGCTCGTTTTAAATTGTGTCCCTAATGTTTATCATGGTGTAGGCCTAACTGTTTTATTAAAGCAATAATAAAAAAAGGGGTACAACTTCTGATGGATTTTTTTGTGCTGTTTTTTGCGCCCATATTCATGCATTAATTATTTATTAATTAAAATCAAAATTGTGTCAAATAAATGTTATGATAATTAGTAGTTTATATGCATATGCAAGAGTAAACGAAAAAAAAATCCTGATTTCTGTTCGAGCACCCATTAATTAATCAACTGTTAAGTCATGTTTATGTTGTTAAAAGTACCGTTAATTCACGTAATTAACCACAAACAGCTTGCTTTCTTCGCTCTGTTACATAATGAACACAATATAAACTAATTTAAATATATATAAACTAAAACGGATTCATTTGCTCTTTTGATTGAATGTTTGGGCGGCTCTTAAAAGAGCCTTTTATTGAAATACGGTCCGGGCGAAATTTAACCGCCAAAACCATACAGAGTACGGCCTTGACGCTTCAGAGCATACACTACGTCCATAGCAGTCACAGTCTTGCGCTTAGCATGTTCGGTGTAGGTTACAGCGTCGCGAATAACATTTTCAAGAAACACTTTCAGAACACCACGCGTCTCTTCATAGATCAGACCAGAAATACGCTTCACGCCACCACGACGAGCTAGGCGGCGAATAGCTGGCTTTGTGATTCCTTGAATGTTGTCTCTCAGGACTTTGCGGTGACGTTTTGCACCACCTTTCCCAAGCCCCTTGCCGCCTTTTCCACGACCAGACATGGTAGCTCACTGAGATTTCTAAACGCACGAATGGGATAGGAATGAATGGGTGGCGGACTGGGGAAGACTCATAAGTATCTTTAAAGCGGACCTTGTTGAAACCATGCTTGTAAGAGCGTCACTGCAGGCGGAGCTCATCATGTCGTGTAACCATTGAGTGTAACAGACAGTGCAAAACAAGAAGGGAAATAGAAAATGATCTATTGAGCTTCCGTTTTTTATTTTATTTTTTAGTACAGACCATGGAATGGAAGAATTTGTATAACAAATAAACCATAGACTGTATAAACGAAAATAAACAAGTGTAAAGCGTGCTTTCAGTTATTAGGACAGACCTCCTTATGATCCTATATCCTTTTAAAATGATATTTGCTGGTTTTTCAGAGTATAATTACATTACTTTTGAAACCTAATTTGGTATGGATTTGCATTACATGTGTGTTTTATTGCGTATATTTCAAACTATCAAACGATAACTGATTTGGATTTTTACCGAAATATGTAAATTTTGAAGACCTCTGCCTAGCGCTTTGATTGGTCCGAGACTGTCTTGGTTTCCTATTGGTTATTCGCTGATGATGACGCGTGGTGGTTTGTCCCTGCCTTTTTTGAATGCCCTTCCCAGCCGGTTTGAACCGGTTTGAGAAACAAAGAGGAAATACCTTCATCTGGTTTTCCTTCAAAGACACAAACATTGATGTGTCATAAAATTATTTTAATAATTTTTATATACAGAGGCCTTCTTTAATAATAAATTAGCACAAAACACTGAAAAATAAGCAGTGGTTATTTATGATATTTTGCCTTTGCTCTACACAATTTTTAACACCAGCAGCAACACAATCAAATCTAAGCAAAAGCACATAAAGATAACTTTGATTCGACTGAAGAGAGCTGATCAGTCAGAATTCAAATAAATACAACATTTTCAGACATTCAGCTTTAAGACATCAGCTTCCATCATATGCCAGGGGCTGAAAATGAAAGAAAGGGACAATATAAAAACACTTCTGTCAGAAAATAAAAAATAAAAATACTCCCATGAATACTTTCTTAGTTAATAATTTATGAATATAGAAAGGTTTGTACTAAGTCAAGGTACTTAAACATGACTTTGTCACAATAACAATATTAGCTGGCAATTTCTTTCTTTTCTTAAAATCCTTTGTCTCTTACCCTGTAAACTCCCTCGTCATAACCTGGCTCAGGACGCTGCCATATCTGATTGGACAAGATTTTCAAAACAACCAATCCAAACGCCACAATGACGACTCCCAAAGAATTTGCAGCGATTGCCTCTGGTGGTAATGAAGAATAAGCCAGCGTCTGATTGGTGTTTCCTTTTCTGAGGAAAGAACCAATAGAAGAACGCGTTTGCTATGGCACCACAATGAATGTATTGAGAGCTCTACATTTATGAATACATGTTCTTTTTTTATCTTCTTCTTTCTACATCATACTGCAAATCTTAAAATATATCGATTATCGACATTATATTTAATAATATATCGAATTCATAATAATCAAATCATCAAACGGCACAAATAATCCATGAAGATCTCTCAAACATTAGTAGTCATATATACATAGGTTCTTCACCTGCAACTGCAGATACATGTCACTTACAGTGCAAAAAATAGCTTTTCGTTGATCCCTGAGATGCAAGATACAATGCTCAGTACCAAGATGATTCCTCCCATCCATACATGAGCTGGCTTTATAAGGGCACGTGCAGCCATTGGGGCGCAAGGTAAGAGGAACGCGGTAAAACCCATGACCCACTGGGGAATAGAGAAAGGGACATTTTTTTAGTTCCTGTGGGAAGATTAATGTTTTTTATTTACTTCCTCTATGCAAGCATGTGTCCGCCCCGGCATAATACTAAAAAAGGTAATAGCGACTTTTATCTCACAATTCAGACTTTTTTTAGGCGCAATTATGAGTTCATAGCTCACAATTCTGAGAAAACTAGTCAAACAAGTCAAGCCTGAAATAAAGTTAGAATTGTGAAATACAGAACCACAATTGTGGGTTATAAGAATAATAAGTTGCACTTACCTTTTTAATTGATTGTTTCACAGCGGAAACTATTTGTTTATACACTGTTTAACTGTTGTTTACAACAACAAATGAAGACAAACTACTACACTGTACATGAGCAGTTTTAACACGATACACACCTGTGCAGTGAAAAGTGCAGTAGTACAAATCCCCACCCAGCTATGGAGGGAATAGAGGTTGGGTGTTTGGTTTTTGTTGTGGAAGTCGAACACAGCACAAAGCCCGAGAACAGACAGAATGAGAGAAAGGAGCAGAAGCCCAGCGTGTAACAGCTTCCACGGGAGCTTATTGTGACCCCATGTCAGAGGAATACGGTACACTACAGCCGCTGGTTACAAGAGAAAATGACATTAATGACAACTGACAGAAAGTCTGTTCAACTGACAAAATAAATGAATAAATGACAGAAATACAAATAATGTAACACATCAAACTAAAACAAACACAAACTTTCTACCACAAGGCTGAAACCATTGCTTGTGCAGTGTCACGTGTTATATTACAGCTACAGTAGCATGAAACAAAAGCCAAAATAATACCCAATCAAACGTACCATTCCCAAAAAGAACCACCATTCCAGTGACCATGAAGACCGGGTGCCAGTTGAACTGCTTGGCTGAACCGTCCCATGCAAATCCACCTCGGTAGGTGTAATTCCAGAATGCTACTAATACCACACAGACAATCCCCAGTACCAAGCACAGCAGATAGGTAACGTAAAATGCTACAATTCCTCTCATCCTGTGAGTGCTGCAGAAACAGAGAATGCGGATTAAGTATACTTGTCAAATGTAGACTGAATCATACAGGTGTTCATCAAGACAAACAACAACATTAATAAGCATTTCAAAATATTTTAACATGCCTTATAAAAACGCGATGTCACAAACTCAAATAAATAGAGTAGTGCAGCACATGTGTACTGTACCTTTATCTGGTATCTCACAAATATCAAACAAACTCGTGACGGGTATTTTTTCTGACTTGATCTCAGTTCCTCTTTCCATAATTCCCCATCATGATTTTCGATTTCTTCTGCAAACAGACCAGATGGCAAACAATAACCATTAGAATAAATGAGGAACAGCAGAAAGGGAAAAACTAGCAATAGTAAGGATGAAATGGAAATTATTATAACACTATGCTGCACAAAAGAGAGAACTATTTAAACTGCTTCCGTGATGCAATGACATATGCAACAAAACATGTTAAAAAACCTTTCGCATGAAAGGTCCGCAAACTTACGGAGCTTCTACTTCTTACGGAGCTACTACTTCTTTTGTAGTCTTACATTGTTGTTTGTGTCTTACAGGTTGTGTTTGGTTGTGACGTAATGCCAGTCTGAGGACACTCGAAAACAAACGAGGTACACACGCAAAATATTTTAGAAATTGTATTAAATATAACAGAACTGACTGTTAATTAAAGATAATGTGATTCTATCAGATGTAATGCAAGAGAGAAAATAAGCGTGTACTAACTTTAACGACCAAGCTCACAATGGTCATGGTTTTTGTAAAACGCGGAACCCAACATTGCATTTCCTGTTTAACTACAAGGGTGCATGGGAAGTGTAGTGAACACGACCTATTTCGCAATAAAATACGATTAAAGAATTTATTTGAATTATCTCTTAACATTTGATTATTAATCTAAAAAACACTGACATAATGACGTAAGTGAAATACAATAACGTACAATAAGTGCCTAAGGTGTCTTTAAAAGGAAATTACTACAAACATTTTTACACACTGAAGCTAATTTTCTAAAACCAATACATAAGCTACGCAAGGCAAATGTCCACAAAATTGTATATATATATATATATATATATAAACTATTTTGATGTTGAAATCATAGGTTGAAATCTATATATAGATCTGGTGACCTCTGGTGGCGAGCAGGCTGAAATACAGTTTTCATATACTAGAACTTTTAAGAAACGTCCAACCAACAGAGTTGTATGCGGACATTATATTCAGAATCTTAACATTATTTAAAACGTCATTGTAAAGTCACAATCAATAAGGGCATACAAACAAAATGTACAAATGAATTGCTTTTATTAGTTCACAACAAAATAATTCACATGATATGTTAACCTATTCAAGATCATATGTACATCAATTTTGTCTACAAATTGGGAAAGAATGCGACCACAATAATAGTAACTCAACATTTCATAATATTAGAAGTCTTAAATATCACTTTTTTTCCTCCAAATGTAACTAATATAAACAGCAGCATAGCATTTACCTTTTCTAAACATTTGAACATTATTGGCCAACGTAATAAATATTGAAACATGTTCCATTTTGGAATAGCTAGGAAATAACACTACATAAGCTAAGCAATGCAAAAAAAAAAAGCATACCTTTGGTACCTGAGGTCACTAAAATGGTGACAATATTTGTTTGTTTCCAGTCACTCATCTTCATATTTGAAGTAACCATTACTAACTGCCTTTGTAACAATATTTTCTGCTGACAGCCTTTGGTCTAAATAGATTAATGCTTCAATAAGACTGTTGAAATCTGCCTTCAGTCCCTCCTTTTCCATCCAGATTTTTAAAAGTTCATAAACTCTGTCTTCTGGAAAAAGAGAATCTGTACTTTTGATTGAATTATCACTCAGTCCAATGAACCTGAAGAATCTGTTATGATAGTGAACATCCATTTCTTCAAAGAAATCAAACGTTTTCTTCAACGATTCCTCTCCTGAAAAGGTGAGATTAAGTACAAACACTGTAACATAACCTTTTTTTCCCCCACAAATTCTGAAATTATGCAAGGAAAAAAAGTTATGGCCCTACCGTTCAAAGGAACGACTCTTCTTGACCACTCTCGTTCCTAAAAGAGATGGAAGAATATCATTTTATGGTAATTCAGTTCAATTCACATTTATTTGTATAGCGAATTAATGTGACTCGTTGACAGTTAAAATGGTGGTTACTGGGGGTACTTATTTTTGAACAAGACGACAATGAAAGCTTGACAAATCCCAATTATGTATATGAGGCTTTTTACAGTAGTTTAAACTTAGTTTTAGTCAATCAAACTTGTCTCACTGAGAAAGACAGAACGTCAGACATATTTTTATACAGTATAAACTGTATATTCTAGATTCCCTGCCATACAGTCTGGGTTTCCAGAGAAAAGTTTAATGCATATTTGGCGTGCTGTCCGGGGGGGAGGGCTCTGAGGTCGGAGTTCGGCCCCACCCGAACTTTATTCATAAAAAAAATCATATCAATAGCCACGTAATTATTTAATGAAGTAACACCTATTCCCAAAACAACACACAGATTGCTCAGGAGTTACTGGAAACGTCAGGTCCAAAAATGCCGAACAAAGATATAAGCTGTCACCAGTATCTGAGTTTGTCTCATTAACACAAAAAGTGCAAAAATATTGCAAAACTTGACCTCTCCATGTTCAATTGTGTTTAAAAAAAAACAAACTGATTTTACAAAGTATTACAAAACATGGAAAGTCTTTATCCTGAAAGAAAGCTATGACAATGCAGACACCAAAAGATAGTAAATTTGCTACTTCCTCTAGTCTCCAAATGACCAAAGGCAATGCATTCAAGCTTAGGAAATATTAAAAGCAGAGACTTAAGCATTGGTTATGACGGTAGAAGTGTTGTTAATACAAAGAAAGCAGCAACTCTCACCAAAGTGTGAGGCTGCCAGGCAATTGCAGAGCTTGGAGGCTGGTTAGTGTGGAGGGGCTGGAGGTCAATGGGGACAGCGGACATGGCCAGGCTAATTTGTGAAGAGTTGGCGGTGTTGGGGAGGCTGTCCCCTAGGCCCCTGTCTTTTTCCATCTCTGATGAAGCAGGTGCATGGGTACACACCGTATAGTTTTGCTCAAGAAATGGCTGGAGCTGAGAGGAGTCATTGATCTTGGAATTCTGGGCATTTTGCCTCTCCTCTATCACCTCCTCATTGTCACCCTACAGGGCAAGAAAGATGTCATCTGGTCGTCATATTTACAGAGTTCAAATCAGTGCGGAGTTAAATCAAAATGCATGAGTTTCTGTGGTTAAAACTGAGAAATGTCTCATTGACCTACCATACAGATCTTAACCATTTCCCTTGGACTCCTTGATGTGACTGGAATTAAAAAAGATTTTGTACGGTAAGAAAAAAAGAATCATGGAAGAAATATTGAAAGAACCGAGGAAAGATGTGTGCCCTACCCGCTCCTTTACTTGGTTTTGACTTTGTCCAGTAGACGATACACAAAATGCATGCCAGCATTGCAATTAGTGGAACAACAATGAAAGTCACTGTGGGACAAATGGGTTGTAATCACTATGAGAAACACTATGGAAACAAAGCCTTTGCAAAAGACATGTTGGATCGAATATCCCAGTTAACAATTCTAATTCCCTTAACTTTAAATCATTGGGCTACCTGAGATGGAGCTTCCTGAAGAACTTCTCTTCCTACAAACTGTGTTGGAAATGTGTGTACAGCCTTTTACAGTCTCCTCATCCTCTTTGCATCTGGGTTCAACAAATGAAATGATTTTGAGTTCACAAAAAAATTAAACTAATTTCATGTTGTCATCTTTGAAACACAAATTAAGATATTTTTTTTTATGAAACCACTGAAAGACAAAACTTTGATGTTTCAAAAAGACAGAAATCCCTGTGAATCAAGCCATTTATTCTGAAGAGATTTATAAAATGAACAGATCTAATTTTATTCACAAACATTGATGAATGCAAATATAGTACATAGAAGCTCAAAGTGCTTGCTTGTCATACCAGAACCAATGAAGTTTGTTTGCTTGTGCACATTTTCATTTTTTGGTGTGCTATTCGTGGCGTTCATGTTAATCAGTTTGACTAACATGAGACTTCTTTGTCCAAAATCTAAGTTTTGATCAAATGTTCCATTAAAAACTTACCTGCTGCATTTCTTGCACACCTCACATGCCTGGTCAGGTAAGCAAAATGACCCCTGTTTGCACTTGCACTTTGTGTTCTGGGTAATTGTGCATTTCTCAGTGGTTTCCTGATCTACAGAAGGAGCACAAACAGCAGGCAATTTACAATTAAATATATCTGAAGGAAGTCTATCATGGGAGCACAGAAATGATTTGACTTGAATGACCATAAAAGTTTATGTTAAAATAATTTGCATAAATCCAACAGACTTGGCAGTATGGGACAATATTGTCAAATAACAGAACTACCTATACGGCACATGCTGCACGATAAACACTTCTGCAGTCCATTTTCATGCTCAGTGTATGTGTCAAACTCGCATGTTTTACACTCTCCTTTTTCCGAAGCAGTAAGGCAGGCCGTTTTCACAAAGGTTCCTGCAAAAAGATGAGTTGGTGGAATATAAGTGCATGTGCATTGTCTAACCAGAACCAGTGTTTATTAAAAATTATCATGCACCAGCAGGGCAGTTCAGGCAGCAGATGTTATCATGTTCATACTCCAGGCTCTCTCTGCAGGAAACATCCCGACTTGATCTGTTCTTCATGGACCCTTGAGCCCAGGACAGATCCAAGTGACTGATATTTAGCAACAACAAAACCTACACACAGAAGAAACAGTAAAAATGATGACATATGCTTCTAAAAAGACTGACTTTCTGGTAAATAATTATGGATAGCCTGTGATCAAATGGTGTTGTATCTTATAGTGACACCTACTGGTGTAAATCTTATCGCACCTTTCATTTTGTCTCAGAACACTTGAGTTTGTCAATATTATGAAGCTGCAGACTCGGAGCCTGCATCTACAGTCCCCCACCGAGAGTCCCGCATTCTCAGACCCCTCATTTTTCGAACACAGCGCCTCCTGCTGTTCAAAAGATCGAATAACACCCACACACAGAGTACAGTGCACGCTTATCCAAATGCAATTAAAAACAATAGGATGCAATATTACGGTCTTCAAATAAATTATCCAATAAATATTTGCGTTCCCTGCTTAATGCAGGTGCCAAAAAACTCATTGTTACTGATGGAAGGGATACAATTACAGATTGAACTATCTTCTGAAAAATAGTCTATGTGATATTTTATTGCTACAATGTTTTTTTTTATATATATATATATATATTTTTTTTATTCAAAATTAAAGAAAAAGAAAGAAAAAAAATCAAATTCATGTTGCACTGCTCTGACTGTAAGTGTCCCTTGAGATGTTTTTGAACTTTGGACAACATTGTGGGTTTGAGATATATGGGGGCACAAAATGGGCAGTAAAAATAACTGCAGCATTTATGACATATAAAAAAGTCCGAGGTTAAAGGCTAACGTTAGCTATCAAAATATTTTCGGGGTAAAGAGGGCGAAAAAACATAACGGCTCAAATCTTGTTACAAACTACCTTTACAAATATTAAATGGACTATTCTTATTGTATCGATTAGCTAAATTAGTTTTATTAAAAAATAAATCAAACGAGCTATTACGATTCTCTAAATAAAATTGAAGACAGCCTACTCACTTTTTGGCTTAAGTTCTGTTTATCTGATACAATTTGATAGGAGGCGCTGACTCGAAAAACGAGGGGTCTGAGAATGCGGGACTCTGGGTGCAGGGGGACTGTAGATGCAGGTCTCCGAGTCTGCAGCTTCATACTACTCGAGTTTGTTTGCGTTGGAAACTTAAAGGGATAGTTCACCCAAAAAATGACAATTCTGTCATAATTTACTTACCCTCAAGTTTTTCCCAACATATATGAATTTCTTTGTTATGTAAGACAAAAGAAGATATTTTGAAGAATGTCGGTAACCAGACATTTGTGGGGCACCATTGACTTGTATAGTATGAAAAAACCCATACTATTGAGGTTATTGGTGCCCCCCCACACACACACATTAAAAAAAATTCTATTTATAAAACCCATTTCTTTACATGCCTATTCCATTTTCGGTATATTTTTTAAGTCATTGTCATTCCAATTTCCACGTCAACACTATTTTAAACACACTAAAGTTATGTGAGTATTTGTATAGAGATAGATATTGATTACACCACGGTTTCGAATTATTTTAAAGTTTTTGTATTTTTTAATTGACAAAGAAATGTTGTGCCAGGTGGTTTATCGTCGCGGACCAGTCCAAGCATGTCTCAATTTAAAGCGTCATGAAGCAAACTAAACTTTCAAAGTTTCTCTATAACAACATTCAAATATACTGTATCTAAAAACAAATTAAATAAATGTTAAATTTACTTACCAAGATAATAATGTATCTCATTCTCATAGTAATCAAATCATTTCGTCACTTTCTCCGTAAACTGAAAGAAGATAAGTCCCAAGACCATCCTACTGATAACACACCTCAAGTATCTAGCTGTCGAGAAAACTTCCGGTCTTATATTTTGGAATTGAGTGGTTCTTCAAACCTGAACACGCTGAATGAGAAGGGACGAATCCTACGGATCCTACTATGGCCGAGGCTTTTCTTATGAATATTAATTAGGTTTCGTGTGACGTTACCCTAACAAGTGTCTGAGCGTTAGTCACGTGATCTAATTATTTTCATGAACCAAGCGAGAAAACCTGGCTAGCACCCAGGTCGCTTAGAAACTTCACATCGTGTTGAATTACTACTTTATGTATTTCAATATTTTAAATTATGTCTTAGGAAAATATAGGCCAAGTCAGATAATTTTGTTCTACGTGTTTAGTCATCTGAGTGAATCACCAACAACCGTATATTCTCAGGACATCTGAACGCACACAACATTATTATCAATTTCCGCAATGCAAGGGCATCTCTGTCAGTTTGCCGCTATCTAGCAGACAGTTGACTGTGACAGTGCGATACTATGACTGTTGAGCGACACTGTGTAAAACACAGGAAATTAACTGAAGGATACTATTCGACTGCAGTGTACGGAGGAAGGTGGGACATCTGTTTGTTTATTCATTTGTCAAGTCTAAGGGGAATTTCATACTGATGCTTCAGAATGCAGACAAAGGTCGCTCCTTATTCAAACACAGTTAACCACGTGATCCACTCATTAGCCATATTAGATTAGCCTACACTGGGATTTTTCAACCAAGTTTTTATTTTATTAGTGACGACGAGTTTCCCGGATAAACTACAATATTTGTATGGGCCGTTGTAAGGAATTACTGTGTGGTCCACTGAAAGCAGCTTTCTTTCATTTCGACAAACTCACTAGCCTATTGTTTTCTTGCTTCCTAAAAACTGATTTAGTTTTATTCCCTCTGACTTTCTTCAGACAGATGCCAAACAACCAATTACGTTAACATTAAGTGACTTTTTATTTAATGGAATTGCAGGCTAACTATATACATCCTGCTATTGTGTCATCTTCAAATCGAAGTTTTATTAAGATGCATTTGCTTATTTCTTAATGTTGCTCAAAGAAGTGAGAACTTTAACAAGAACAAACAAACTCGAAGTTACCATGGATATGAGGGCTGAATCTTTAGTCCCTTATGTGTCCTTTGATAAGAAGTTACTGAAAGAGGAGGGGTTAGCCTATTTGAGATAAGACTACCAGCAGTGGACTTTGTATCAGCTATTTATAAAACTAAATTACAGCATGTCTGAGACATAAAATTTGCTGAAATGAACGTTTTCATCTTTTAGTTGTCTGTTGAACTACAGTTCTGAGGATATTGGGCAAATGTATGTGTTAATCACCTGTTCATCAGGATATTACTTTAATTTTGAAGAATTAAATTTGCTCTGATGAAGAGGAGCAAGTTGCAGAACAACGCAAACGCCCTGTACCGTTTCTGTAAGGCACAGAAATGGACAGACATATTACATTATCTGCCTGCTTTACACTAATTGAAAATCATACGCACATTGAAAGAGAATAAAGACACGGGGCATGTTTGCTAGAGTTGCAGCTCTCTTTAGCTGTACATTTATTTCCAAAAGACTGCATATACATCCGCAAACTCTACTGTACAGAAAACATCCAAAATGTTCATAATCATAGATACAATATACCACAAAGCTGGCCTGGCGATACCAAACAAGTATATTTAGCACTAGAAAAGCTCTTGACCCCTGCATATCAGTGTAATACAATGTTTTTTGTTTTTTTTTTACTGATATTTTACAGTACATTTGCATGATTCAGAACCATCTTCAGAACCTGTACAACATTCACCATTTACAGAAGTTATACAAGGCACAAGAATCATAATTTTTAGCAAAGGCCTAAATATAACATGAACGTGGGACGGATTATCATGAACTGTTCCGTTTGAAGGTTTGGACTAGTTTATCAAATAGTACTACTATGACTGCAGTCTACAACAATAAGGCCAAATCCGTTTTGCTGATTTTTTTTTTCTTTGTTGCTGAGTTTTTGCTGAAGTTTGGTTTGATAGCCATTTCTAGATTTTTTTATTTTTTATTTTTGTTTTAGCTAGAATTATTTCTGTACTTGAAGCTTAACATAATCGTCATGTACCATCATTTGGACATACATATGAACTTGAAAGCAATTTTCTTTCAAATTCATAAAACTGATGACATAATGTGTTTTAATTCGATTTTAGCGGGGGTGACAGCAAATTTGGTAATACATTAAAATAAGATGGTTAGGTCAACAACTGGTGGTTTAGCAGCGTCTGCTGATCCGATTTGTTAAATGCTTCGTAAAACTTATGTTAAAACTACAATTAAAATATATAAAAAAAGAATATCCAGTATAAGCAGTGGCAAGTATTGTAGTGTCTACAACTAAAAAACAAATAAACTGAGCTCTTGGAGGCTTTTCTGTTTGAGACAGAAGGTTAATGAAGTAGATGACTTGGAAAAGGAGGACATAACTTTTTTTCCTACAATTCTGACAGCATTTTTCCACATAGCTCCTTTCCTTTTATCAGACCTTAATTATATCTCTCTCTGCTCACCGGCCCGTGTTCCCCCATTGTGTTTCTCACTCCATGGTGGAATTTGGTCAGAGGAGATAAGAGAGGCTATTATACAGAGGTCTCTTGGAGTTCTTCCTTTTCAGCTGCATTTCAAAAGAAAGCGCTAAATGTTAACAAAAGGTATGTGCTGCTGTTGCATGGCGTGAGTAAACGCTTCTTCAGGTCAATATTAGTCTCAATCCTGACGCTTTCTATAAAAGGCATGATGCCGCTCCTGATGACTAGTACACGCTCACAGGAACAGAGTAATGCATTTAAGCGTGTGTGATGGGGTTATGCTTTAAAGTATTCAAAGGGAAAAACGTAATTGATTTTTACCCCCAAACCTGCATAACTTTTATAGCTGAAAAAAAGTTTGAATCTTTATATCATGATATATTATTCATAATTATTCCTCAACTGATCTCATTAAAGGAGTAGCTCACTTTAAAAAAAAAAAAAATTGCTGATAATTTACTCACCCCCATGTCATCCAAGATATCCATGTCATTCTTTCTTCAGTCGAAAAGAAATTAAGGTTTTTGATGAAAACATTCCAGGATTTTTCTCCATATAATGGACTACTGAAAAACAAAACAAAAACAATAACAAGTTTTATAAGCTCAAATGGTCACCTTGCTCTGTTCTGTGATGTGCGTTTGTGACTCTCCTGTTCGAACTTGTTCATTAAAATGAACAAATCTTTTCCCAAGTCAATTTGTTCATTTCGTTCGTTGAATGAACCAAATGACACGAAAAAAAGATTCGTTCATTTTAATAAACGATTTCGAACAGGAGAGCCACGAACGCGCATCAAAGAGCAGAGCAAGGTGACCTTATAAAAGTTTATAAAACTCAAACTTTTTTTTTTTTTTTTAAATGAGCGATTATTTCGCTTGATAAGACCCTAAATGGAGAAAAATCCTGGAATCTTTTAATCAAAAACCTTAATTTCATTTCAAATGAAGAAAGAATGACATGGATATCATGGATGACATGGGGGTGAGTAAATTATCAGCAAATTTTTTTTTTAAAGTGAACTACTTTAAGTTGGCAAAATGACAATAAAACAACAAAAGAAATAAAAGAACAGAGTGAGCCACAATCACAAGGTATTTTCAGGAGTGCATTTCCTTCTCTTCCCTTCTCTAAACATCATATAGTGCAAACAAAGCACACATCAGTAGTAACATGCAGAATGAATATAAATACTGCGGAACTCTGGAACACTGTTGGAGAAAAGATGGTAGAAAAAAAAAAAAAGGAAATGCTCAAGGAAATCCCAGCCTGGCCACCAATCAGTTCCCTCACAATAATTTTTTAAAAATCATAAACGCCAAAGAAAGGCTAAGGCGGAATATCGTGTAAGATGCGATGGATTGGCACTGTGATGCTTTCTTTGAGAAAAGCATTTTGAAGCTGTTGAATCTGTGCCAAATTCATGCCAACTTGCACATGTACAACTTTGCACATGGTCAGATACGTGAAACTGTCTGATTGGTCGCCTCCAGTTCCAGACTTCTCTCAGCCCGGATACCTTAGCTGGTTGCAGATGCATTGCACCTGGTGGAATAAGTATAGTCTTCAATAGTACCTCAAAACGTAAAGTCTGTTTCATTCTCATCTGGACTCTGAGGCAGACTTTTACAGTGGATCTTTCCAATCTCCTCTAAAGCACATGCAAGTGAGTCAAGATCTCCACTGTCCTGATGCCTGGCCTCCCAGAGACTGAGAATGACAGCAGAGGGACTCTTCTGCTTGGTAAAGTAGGACAGGTTCCTGTGCAGGAAGGAAATGGAGGTTTCACAATAGAAGAAAATGTTAGTACATAGCAAAAGCGTATTTTGAGTGTCAACCTACTCTTCTTCAATTGTTTTATTACGGACAACAGTTTAAATAAATGTAAAGTCACAATGTAAAATGCCAGTAGATGGCAGTGTTGTAATATAATTCCAAACTCAAACGGTCATATGGCACAATAGGTTCAAGAAACGGTAACACAATGCTTTGGAGAAAGAAAAACATAAATCTCAATTGCCATTTGATTATTTTAAATGGCGCAATTCTCATACAGTTCTCATAAATGACGCATTAAAGTATTAGTGGTACCAGGGAGAATGAAAACATCTTCAATTGCTCTGTTCTCTTTTTATTGGCATGGTTTCCTTTTGTGGAGTTACTTGGTTGCAAGTCTTGTTAAAAAAGATCCAACTGACAAATAAATCATTCAGATTTAAAAGGAAAGTTTCTACACAGAAATACATTTCAGCATAAACTATTAATTTGTCATACAATCGCTTTATAGATAAAGGGAAGGTGGCTCTGATCTCTCCAATCTATAGCGGTTCTTTAACTTTTAACCTTTGCAGAAACTGAATTCAATAAAGATGAAGAGTATGAGTTCTGAGTGAAATGATCGAGCAAAGTGGAGCGCAGTCTCAGCTTATTATTCAAGGGCATTGTTAACAAAGTGAGCATTGCCGCAATAAGTTTCAATCAGTCCTGTTGCCTTGGCTACATCTCTCCGGCGCTCACCTTTGAATGTGGAGTTTCTGAGCTAAGAGCTGCCAGTCCTTGCCCTTGGCGTTGGCAGTATCGAAGGTGGTGCATATCCGCTGACGTATGGACAGGGGGATTTTGAAGGCTTTGGCCCCTGTCTGTGACGTCACCGTGCAATCAGCCTGCATAAAAAATGGGACCGTCTCTTTCTCACTCTGAAATAAATAAATAAAAACCTTTTTTTAGCATGCATTTGTGTTCATCTACAAAAGGGGCTTTAAAAACCACTGACACACTAGAAAGGTTTATAATATATTTTCCCCATGTAGTAAAACACCCACATTTTTAAAAGAATAGTTAATTAAAGTGAAAACTCTTTCATTATTATTTCTTTTATTATTGATATTAACTATTTTAACTATTTTTGTCATTTCAAACCTGTACAAAAGGATTTCTAAAGATTTAGAAAAAAAAAACAATCAATGCAACAACATTCAGAATGGGATTTAACCCTCTAAAAAGGACAAAAAGCAGTCCAGATGACTTATGTGCACTACATCCCAAGTCTTCTGAAGTTGCATGATAGCTCTGAGTGAATTTAAACTGAAATGTAAGTCATTATTCACAATGATCTTTACCTCTGCTGCGACTCTAAAATCAAATAAACAAAATTCCAAAACTGAGTTTTAGCAGCAATGCCGTAAAAGAGCAACTTTTACCCCCATCTAGCGGTGAAAAGGTATATGACCATCCAGTGAATATTAGTTTCTGTTCCTCTCAATTCTAATTTCGTTTTAACTCCTACGGTGGCCAATGTAGTCCAAGATTAACATGGCTTCCAGTTCGGCCTCGTCCATGAGTGTTAACTCAAATGTAAACCCGAAAGGTGAAGCTTGAATTAACGGGTATGTCCCTCTTTGGCTAATGTACTTTCAAGATGGAGGGGCAACATGGCGACCGACATTATAACCCCTTACCTGTGTGTATTTTCAATGGCATATTATACACTCACGAGAATACTTTATTACTTGAATGAAGTAAATATACATTAATGAGCACATATATTTTTGAAAAGTGTTTTTAGCTAAGAATAAACTAAAAGAGTTACACAGTGCAGCTTTAAAATAACCATTGTTTTCTTAGTGTTTTCTTTTCTTCATTTTAATAAACTTATAGAACCCTTTTCCACTTTTTGCACAGTGGGTTTCCATCGATGTTAAAATGTTTCTTCATTGAACCATAAATGCCAATAAACAACCTTTAATTTTAAGAGTGTATAATAAGCAGCATATTGATTTGTGAGCTGCATGCAGTGAAGTTGAAAAATCAGTAAATATTTTTTTGGGAGCATGACAGCCTGTTACAGTAAGCTGCGTCAATGTTTGGAAGAGACATCTTTTTATGATCAACAGGAAAAAAATTAACATGAAGCTGAGTAAATGGTGACAGAGATGCCATCTGAGTGAATCTGACCTCTCCCACGGATGAGTAGACCTGCAGGAGCTGCTCATGACCTTTGACCTGCCGCACACTGATCTTGCAGGAGAGCTGGGTGGTTGAGGCGCTATGTCTCTGCAGCGAGAAGGCACAGTGCACAGGCTGCTGGTTACTATACCACACTTGGGTGAAGGAGAATTCCTGCAACAGAGGGGGATGAGGACACCAGGAATGAAGAGAAAGAAAGAGCAGAGAGCCAAGTCAGGAAAAGAACCTGATCCATTAAAAACGTGGAAGCATGCATGTTAAAAGACTCGTCTATGAGACCATCAGTACAAAAGAGACACAAACTCTAATCCCTGTTAATTCCGACGGTAGGGGTCACAGCTGGGGTAAGTACAACACACAGAATCTGGGAGCAGGGCAGGCGAAGAGAAAGCAATTGCCTTTGATGTATTATTAATTTCCGTGAAGCAGCACGTCTGCAGGGAGTGTCCTTGACCTCTCCTGCGCCGTTTCTCTAGCCTTGCATATTGAAATGACCTGCGAGATGCTCTAATGTCAACAGTGATAGGAACCCTGAGCAGAAGAGATGCTTGATGGGATGCCTTAATGCCGGGATTAATTTCTCCCTCGAGCAGGCGTACTAAAGCACGTTCCAGGAGACGGAAGCACTCCTGAACTGATCAATTGCATGAACCTAGAACCAGATACTGGTATCATATTGTATATGTATCTTGTATAATTCATTTTAATTTTATTGAAGTTAAACGTAGCTTTATAGCTACGTATAATTACCATAGGTCTGTGTTTGATTGTATAATCTATTTTACGTTTTAATCATAGCCATTATTTCATACTGCATAAGATTTCAAAACATCTTGAAAAGATGGCTCCAGTCAATGACATCCCTTCTCGGGATGCCTGCAATGCAATCGTGTAGGCAGCTGCCTATGGCACATTACAGCACTGGTCCTAGTAGCGTACTAATATTACTATGTTACCTGACAGGTGGTGAAGGGTTTGATGCTCCACAGAAACTGAGGGATATCCTGGATGGACACCTGTAGACTGAGACAGTTTCCTTTGAAGAACAGCGTCTTGGGTTCCTCTAGTAGTTGACCTCCTCTGCTGGTTTCAGCAGTTACCACTCCCTTTGGAAAAAAAATATAGGTACAAGAAACATAAAGTGAGAACACAAAGGGAAGACAGAGAGTGGTAATCTTAGTATTGTGTACAAAAACAGTATTGTGGCTAAACTGTTTAGAATGTGCTGAATGTTTATCCAGTTCAGAAGAGAACTTATAGTGGCTAAAAAGGCTCAAACACTTACACATTGTGGTTAAAATTCAATATAACAAATATTAACTGAAGTTGATTTGGAGTAGCTAAAAAAAGTAAAATGTCTGGAAGGAACAAAAGCTCGACAGCTGATAAACATTCAGAAATATAAAAAAGATAGAAAGATAAAAAAAGAAAGATAAAAAACAAAATGTTGGTTAAAGCTTTGAATAGAAAGTATAATTTAAATTGATTACTGGCTTCTTTGATTTCAAGCATGGCAGTGTTCATCTGTCAAAACTGCTTTGTGTGTCATTGCATTGCAAAGATGATTGTTCTCTTTGTTTGTGTGTGTGTGTTTGAGCGCAGAGGAGTCTGAGCACTCGTGCAAGACAACAGTAATTGACTTTGACTTTTGTATCCTCTCTGCGTGCTTGTTTGAAAATAGCACTGACCATTTCGGTCAATCTGATTACACAAATGAAATATTATAACTCCAAACTCACATTATTACTAGTTTAACCAAGCTTTTGGACCCCACTACACATGCAGACTACTTTTGCTATAATATCGTGGTGCAACACAGATTTACATTTAAACTTTGATTTAAAACAAAACAACAAAATGCAAATGTACGAGACTGTGTATTTTTAACATATTTAAAATTGTTTATTATTCTTTAATAAGGTAAAGAACAATCCCATAAAGCATTGCGAATGACAAATTACAATTGTGGAAAAATCTAAAACTATTAATTTATAATCACAAATATTAAAAAGAAATACATATATTTAACATATAACATATTTATGGCTGCCAGCAGCCATATCACCCTGTAGCGAAAGACTGGTTGCCCACTGAAGCTAAGCAGGGATGAGCCTGGTTAGTACCTGGATGGGAGACCTTCTGAGAAAGCCAGGTTGCTGCTGGAAGAGGTGTTAGTGAGGCCAGCAGGGGGTGCTCACCCTGTGGTCTGTGTGGGTAATGCTCCAGTATAGTAATGGGGACACTATACTGTCAAAGAGCACTGTCCTTCGGATGAGACGTTAAACCGTGGTCCTGACTCTCTGTGGTCATTAAAAATCCCAGTATGTCTTTCGAAAGAGTAGGGGTGTAACCCCAGCATCCTGGCCAAATTTGCCCAGTGGCCTCTGTCCATCATGGCCTCCTAATCATCCCCATACATACCAATTGGCTTCATCATGGTGTGTGGTGAGGGTTCTGGCGCACTATGGCAGCCATCGCATCATCCAGGTGGATGCTGCACACTGGTGGTGGTTAAGGAGATTCCCCTCTCTATGTAAAGCGCTTTGAGTGCTGAGAAAAGCACTATATAAATGTAATGAATTATTATTATTATATTTAAGACATTTTAATGGCCTTAAAATCAGGATCAATGTCATTCTTTCTTCAGTCGAAAAGAAATTTTTGATGAAAACATTCCAGCATTTTTCTCCATATAATGCACTTTACTGGTAACCAAATGGTTCAAGGTCCAAAAGACAGTTTCAGTGCAAACTGCAAACTGTTCAAATGGCTTTAAATGATTCTAGACGATGAATAAGGGTCTTATCAGAAACGATCGCTCATTTAAAAAAAAAAGTTTTATAAGCTCAAATTGTCGACTTCCGTTCGTTAAATGAACCAAATGACATGAAAAAAGATTCGTTCATTTTGATGAACGACTTCGAAAAGGAGAGTCACGAATTCACGAATGACGAAAAGGAGAGTCACGAATGACAATGATATCTTGGATGACATGGGGGTGAGTAAATTATCAGCAAAAGTTTTTTAAAAAGTGAACTACTCCTTTAAGACTTTTTAATGATCCATCGGAACCCTGATATATATCAGTTTATAAGTTCAAATTGTTAAAAAATCTCTCACTATGAAGAAAATTAAATAGCATTTGTACGTCCAGAATCCAACAGTGGCTTTCTATTTGAGTAATGTGAGCATATGTTGACTGTGCAGCTCTCACCTGAAAGGCATGTGGTGTGTCATCTACACAGTGCACTCGTAGGTTGAAGTCCATGGAGGAGGCCTCCATGCTGCCGAACACAGCAATCCTTAGTCTCTTTATGGCGGAATCGGTGACGGGTTCCCCCACCAGTGCATAACAGCCCGGCTGATCCAGCATCAAGTGACAGTTATGTGAGTCCATCAAGCAATAGCAGGAGGTTGACTCATCATCTACTGACATTATTTCCTGTGAACCCAAGAAAGAGATCAAATCATGATAACATGACATGCTCATGAAATCAGGCATACAAAGTTCTGTCATGAAACTCTGGCACAGGCTAAAAGGCCATTAACTCAACCTGACTGTAATCACATTGTTATCTATAGACCATTTCACAAGATGTAAACAACACTGGTCCAGAAGCACTTCCTGTTTCAGTTTTCTAAAACTACATAAAAGCTGGGATAAACTACAACCTACAGAACATTTAAAACTGAATCAAAAAGTTAAACAAACATCTTTAAGGTGTTTTCTTTACATGTAAAATAAAGAAAACAGTTACAAACTGAAACAGGAAGTGCTTCTGGACCAGTGTTGTTTACATCTTGTGAAATGGTCTATAGGGCACATCTGATTGGTTCCTGCTATATCAGTAGCTGTAGCAGTTGCAGCACGCTTTCAGAAACCCTCCACCTTCCCCAGCTCCACCTGTGTAGATCTGCCACAGGTAATTAATGTACAGTAACTGCATGTCTTAGCAGCATTCCTCACAGCAGAGTGCTGTGTATGTATTGGCAGTAGGAAGTCCCGTACTTTCCCTGTAGCAGCAGCAGCATAGCAGATCTATTCAGCCAAGGCCAAACAAATCAACATTGCCATACCCATTACCATGCCAAATACTCAGAGTTGTCAAGACAGAAATAGTCACTTTAACACATACCCATATGGTATACCCATACCATATTAAAACATTTAACACATTGTGAATTTTGATAGTGTGTGAAAACTTGTTTTAAAGTGAGTGAACATAATGAACTTTAAATGGATAATTCACCCAAAATCCATTTTCTCACCTCCATGCAGAGAGTCATACAGGTTCACGAGGGTGAGTAAATGACAGGGCTTTTGTGCCCTTTTTGAAGCCTCTGTCCTGATTCATTGTAGATGAATGGAATAGAACCACCAGTACATTTTTAAACAAATATCCTTTTGTGTTCCATAAAGGGGAAAATCATACAGATTTGGAACAGCATGATGGTGTATGATGATGAAAGAATTTTCATTTTTTGGGGGTGAACTATCCCTTTAATGGAGCAGTCGTACTGTCACAATAAAACTGACGGACATTAGCAATTAGAGTTACAGTTTTTTTTTTGATTGCTTAAACACTATGAACCAGGCTTTTGTACTAAAATTCCAAAACCATAACGCCATTCATAAAAAAAAAGCATACCCATTTCCCTAAACTATAAACGCTACTCCCCTGTTTTGACACATAAGTCATATTTGTTGATGCAAAACTGCAAATCAAATCCCTTTATTTCTCATTGCCTACACCACGTTGTCATTTAGAAAGCACTAGCATTCAATATTGTTCACTCAAGTAAGCACAGCTTCAGCTCAGTTAGCACACAATTACCAAAGTGGAAACACCAAGAGTAAATTGCACACACACCAATCAGAACGTTCATTATATAGATAAAAGGGCCCGAATCAGAAAAATGGATCCAGAAAGACATGAAGGAAGAGGTTGAGGACACTGTAGTGGGGGAGGAGGAGTAGATGGGAGTGGGAGAAGAGGATGAGGAAGTTGAAAGGGGAAGGGCAAGGCCAAAGAGACAAGCAGTGCCACTCTATTTGCCCATGTTTTTGTCCATACGAGTGAGGTTGGGCAACGAGTACAGCCAAACTTAAGTACACTTCACCGTCACCTCGATCATAAGAACCTTCTGGGAGAAAAAAATGGGGCCATCTAGTTTCATGACAGAACCTAACCACGAGCAAAATAACTTGCCAGTTTTGGAAATGTTGTGGCAGACATTGTAAGTCCACAAGACCGAAAGTGCATTAGAAGTGTGCCGTAGAAGTAGGTGCTGCTCTTCTTCAGCAGAGGCGGTCTTTCACCTAAGAGTCGTTCTCTAGGTTTGGTTTTAATAAAAGCTGTTTTTGGACTAAAAATGAAGTTTTCAGTTCTGAAACTTACAGGATATTCCTATTGTATGATGCCCTCAATATGTAAAAAGCTCCAAGGTTTCTCAAAGTACCAAGGTTTCTCATTGGTATGGAAGACTTCAAAGGAACCACTTTCATTCAGACTTACAGCTGCTGAAATGTGTTTCTGCCACCTCAAGAGTGTGAACAAATCTTTTAGTTTTTTTGCCAGAGTAACTGTGTGATCAGCCGATGAAAGAAAAAGCTAAATTCACTCCGCCACACTGACATAGAAACGCACACAAATACAAATGACACAAAGGTCACTTCTGTATTTCTTTGGCAAGGTTAGGCTAAGATCAAGTCAAGCACAGACATTCATTCAACAGGCTCCTTTCAAATCTTTGACAGACAACCGTTTATTTATGTGACTGCAGATTTTCAAAGCAACGGAACTACCAAACAAAATGAACTCCTTGCGAACCCACCCTTTGTAAAACTGATAAAAAGTAGATGTGAAATTTGTACTACTGCAGTCTTTTTCTGACTAGTCAGTGATTTAGCCGGCAGTTTTTATGTAATTACTTCAGCCATCACCAACACTGGAGATGTCACTTTCTCAAATAAAACTGTTAAAAAGCGAGGGAAAAACTCTGACAGCAAATGGGTTTTCGTGAAGACTGCTGGTAGCAATCTCAAGGATAAGTACCATGCATTGGAACAATCTGAAATTCATCTAAATAATGACTCGCGCTAGTGGTCAGACACAAAAGTATGGTTATTATCTAATCGTCTTCAATAACGCTAGTCGCTTACAATAAACAAACTCTGTGCCGCTATGGTAAAATGTGATTAATACATCAACTTTCAGATCATGATGACAGTTTTAGCTATACAGAGGCGGACGCCGGAGTAAAGCACATGGGAACAGGACAAATATAAGTTATTGTAGTTGGGTCAGGAAGGAGGTCCCGTCCATGACTCCTGTCCTGATTGCCTTGTGTCAGCTCCTATTTCAGGTGGTCCTCTAGTACAGCCAGATCGATATATCCTGGGTCTGATGGGACGGCTTGCCCTGATGCTCCCGCTGTTTGACTGCCATGAACTGCTTGTCTTCTCAGCTATTACAGGCTGTAATTGTTTTTTTCCTTGAGCACTTCACTGCCGTAGCCTCCTCTGAGGAGCTGCTGTCCCTGGATCTGTTTTCGAGAACGCAGGATCGCCTAATCAACACATTTTTAAAACGCCCACAGCTCCGAAGGCTGCCACAAGGATGTGGTTCAAATGCATTTAACTTACAATTGGCTCATGGCACAGCTTGCAGGTTTACTGTTTAGAAATATATTTAAATTGACACAAAAATCTTTAATCGTTAGGGACTGCTACAAAAAAAATCATTTTCAAATGGTATGCTGACAAAGGTTTCAAGTGCATTGTACCATACTGGCCCAATGATAATAATTGAAAATGTTTTCAAATGTAACATTCTTATGAGTCACACTAAAAGGAATTTAAAATTAATTTGCAGTGAAAAACACACAAGTCATGTCTTTGTTCCTACCTCCCACTTGTTGTCCTTGGTTTGTCTCTTGAGTTTAATGTTCCAGTTTTCAGCGCTGACTTCAGCACAATGAGCTATCGTCATGGCAACAGGATAGGACAGGTTCAGCCCCGGGGGTCCATATGTGATCTCTGGCCCTAACAGAATCTCACACCTTTCCTCTGATTGGGCACTAGCAAAACAAGATATCACACATCACTGACAATTTCAAAATGAACAAGAAAACAGTTTGGGCTCGGTTTTAGTTTTTGGTTTGAAAATAATTATAAAAAATAATAATACTTTTAGTCAGGAAGGATGCATTAGATTGATCAATAAATGACAGTAAATACTATACATTTATATGTTGTTCTTTTAAACTGTCTAATAATCAAAGAATCAGTTGAGCAGCGCAACACTGATAATAATATGAAATGTTTCTTGAGCTCAAAACCAGCTAATTAGAATGATTTCTGAAGGATCATGTGACACTGAAGAATGGAGGATTAGTTGTTAAAAAGCTGTCATTACAAAAATTAAAACACATTTTGAAATATATTAAAATACTGCCACATTTGCCATATATTGTAATCAATATGATCAAAACTTGTAATAATTTTCTATACACTGTATGATCACAACTTGTAACAATTGCTTTAATAGGATCATTGTTTCTGCCTAAATGAATACATGAGATAAGCTAACATCATGATTTGTTCCATCTTAGAACTGTATTTCTAATTTGATATAGTCACTCGTTCTAACAGATTACTCTCTACATTGTGATGTAGAAACATGCCTTGAAGAAGCTGTGTATCTGCATCACTGTGTGTGTACTCTTTGTTGCGGGACCTGTTCGTAAGGTGAAATTGCAAACTAAACTTGAGTAAAATGTTCTTGAATTTACTTCATCTCTGACTCCTGGTCTTCAATCATCATATCTGTAAAATCCCCTATAAAGGCATACTGTACATTTGATTCGTGCATGCAGTTCTTGGGAATCAGACCATGATCTTGTCTAGAGCTATACTCAACTTTGACTACACTAGACCCCTTTGGTCTATAATCAAAATAGTGAACACATTTAGCTAAATCAAATAAAGTGAAAAAAAACAAACACACACAATGAAATCTACATTACAACCCTCAATTATTCTGCATAAATACCGTAACCGTAATGATAAAAGCGGTCATGTCAGCAGTCTACAGAATCATTACAAACACAACACAACCTTGATTTAGGGGAAGCTACTGATTCTCTGAGGGCACTGGAGTCGTTTTCCCAGCTCCTGCATATTCATTAGTCATTGCTTATGATCTTCTGGCCATTATCGCTACCTTCCATCTTTTCCTTGTGGTGGTAAACCATAACAGAAAATCCATTAATTAGAGAGTTAATGAAGGCTTTGGCCTTTCATGCTAATTTAAAGGTAAAAAAAAGAAAGGAAGGAGAAATCTTCTGGTTGACAACACTGCATATTTTCATTGCATATGAATATATATCTATAAAATATGTGGCACTATTTCTTTTTTATTGTCTATCAATAAAAAATAGCTAGTCATCAAATCGTAATAACTGAGCAAAAAAAAAATAATAAATAATAATAATAATAAAATAAAAACACAGGCAGGACTGTAAATAGTTTTAATTTAGCCAAAATTTAAAATAAATCTAACTCAATCTAAATCTAAAATATCCTAATCTTACGGGCTTGGACTGACATGAGGCTGAGTCATTAATGACATCATTTTCTTTTTTTGGGGGTGAACTAACCCTTTAGTATTAAGTAATGGGACACCAAAGTGCCATGTATATCCAATGTTTCATTCTATCTTTTCAACTAACCACATTGTGATATAAAATTCACAACACACTGTGAAAGTCGAAGAGCACCACATCAACGTGCCCAAAGGACGCCAGAAGCTTTTTCAGTTTATCTGAATCTATATTAATTCAGCTTTGCTGAAGAGGGAATAAGGATTAAACCACTCTTTACAGCCAAACAGGCAGTCCCTCCCTCCAAGTGTTCTTCTATATCACTATTCAGGGATGTCAGGTCTGTAGGAACTTCAATGTGATTTAAACCACATTCAGGTTTAACTAAAAGAGGCTGTATAAAGAACAATGCATTTTGAATGTTTGAAATGCCTCCGTGTATCTGTTTGACATTGGCATTCAAAGCGAAAACATCGTCTTTCAATTAACCTTTCTTTACTAGTGTGTATTTGAACAACAAGCAAGAAAGTAATGACGTAATTCGAAAGGTTTATTGTCTTTACATTTTTCAAATACTATCCTTCTTGTTTCAAAAGATTAAAACAGATAAAACTGCAATGTAATGTCAGGAAAGTATTTAAAAGCTACATTTCATTCCTCTCTGGTATTCACATCACAGAAAACCGAATTTCTCTACATAAAGAGTTCTTCACTGCAACACAACACTAGTTTGCATTTTTCATGCGAGTCAAGGATAGAGGCAATTCTAAATGAGTCTTCACTCTTGTACCTTACGTGACTTGTCATGTTTTTTACAACTCTCCTCCTCCTCATCAAGGGTCTTATCCTGCAAGCTCCCAGGTATTGAGAAGCATTATTCAAAAAGACTGATGAGTCACTGCAAGGGGGTCGAGCAGCAGAGTGCCGGAGCATTAACGGACACTGTAGGAGGCGACAGGCAAACTTAATGCTTCTATTATGTATTCATTCTTCCATTTGAGCAGCTGACTGTGACTTTTAGTTCAGTGTGGCAAATTGATCAGTAACTTAATTTAAAGAAGTAGTTCCACAAAAATGAAAAGTCCATAATCCCTTACTCATCCTCATGTCTTTTCTAACTTGAATGACCTTCATTCTGTGGAACACAAAAAGAGTTATTTTACATCAGTATGTGTCCAAACTGCTCTTTTCTATACAATGAAAGTAAATGGGGACCATGACTATCAGGCATGAAAGATTTCAAAGCAAGAATATTTGTGAATAAGGATTCAGGTTTTCACTTGAAGTTATATTGCTTCGGAAGGCTTCAAATACAGCGGCCTGGTGATCCCCATCCTCTTGCTTTGCAAGGGAAAGAAAGGTTCCATGATAAACATCTCTATCCGTAAGCCACATAAGAAAGTCAGACATTTGGAACAAGGGGTTTGTAATCTTAAACTTAACTAAATTGCAAATTTTACAATGCTATTTCAGTGATAAATTAAAAACGTCTTGAAATTCAAGACTTATGTAATTTAGGATTACATGGTACCTTAAGCTGAGGCAGTCACAGCTTTAAAGAGGATATTGCAGGTTAGAGGACCCAACGAGTCAATGCATTGAAAAATAATGTTTTAAAATATACTCAAAAATACGCTACAGAAGCTTCTGGAAATGAGTGTGGCGGGCGTGACGTAACGGGCGGGAGAGCGGTCGATTTAAACAACAGGAAAACAATGGATCGCAATGACATTTCGGACGGACCAAGCCATTAAGTTATGAGCCTGCTATGCTAAAGAGAGAAGGTTAGACAGAACGGTCAGAGACAAATTGAGTTGTGGTGTGAGGAGAACCATTGGAGAACAGGACAGGTGTCTTTTGGTGAGAGACGTGCTTATGGATATACACGTTCGCTAACAAAACACTGTACAGATTATTATGATCCTATAACAGGCTAGCAGACATTAGCATGTTTACGGTAGATTTATAGTATTAAATGTATAAAAACTATACTTGAGTATATTTCTTTTGTACTAAAAACATACTCAGGTACATTTTTAATACAACATATTTTTCACCTGGGTTATAACATAAACAGAAAATTAAAGATTTGAGTATTTAAACAACCAATTTTGTTTTTAAATTACAAGTTGCCTCTATTTAGGGCATGACTACCTACAGTATATCACACTATTTGATGCCATTAGTATAGTATACAACGATCAATATTCTTGTTTCGGCATCCCATGTTGAACTCCATCATATCGCCGGGATGATAATTATTTGATCTGAAGTGAACGCTACACACGACCGTGTTTTCCGAAGCTGATGCGGAAGAGAAATCCCGTATCTTCACCTGCACAAACTACACCAGGAATGAAAGATATAGGCTAGAGCACCGTCCCTTTTCTTGTAATAGAGTTTTTGCAACCACCACAAACACAATAATTTACCATGACGATGATAAATTAAAATACAAAAAGTACCGAAAGCACACTTACGGATGACCGCTCTCACTGAATACCAGCATACTCTGCACTGAGCCGAGGCTGAGGCTCCCTAACGTGACGTAAAATGACGCAATGTTGAAAAAAAAAAATACGTTTTTACAAGCAGTCCAAGAAACGCTCACTTTATACTAAATTAGTGCCCTTATGTTGTTTTAAAACATTTTCAATTCTGCATTAACTTATAGTATTTTCATACAAGGTTATCTATTACTTTAGATTTTTTTTTTTACTGTGCAAAATCAACTGCTCCATTCTAGATGTTTTATAAGCTACAAACCATAAAGAAAAAAACAGACCTAAAACACGGACACATTTCAAAATGATTATTATTAGTAGTAGTAATAATAGTACTAATAACTTTTTGCAAGATACACCTGGAACCCAGGCACCCACGATTTTGTGAAATGATTTTACGTTGCTTCATGCACATTTCACAACACTGGTGCAAAAAGTGTGTTAAGTTTTATCCAAACAGATTGAGGTCAATGATGGATGTTGTATGTATTAGGGCAGTTTGGAAATGAAAAGTTGGCTCAGAGGCGTTAAATGATTAATGCTCTATATTGTGCAAGAAACGTGTGCAAAAGAATCTTTATTAATCGATAATCTGACCCTGGCCGTAATCATAATTTGTGTATAAAGGAATATGAGTTGTTGCCATTTTATTGTCTCTAGGGCTAATTTCAACTGGAAATTGCAGTGAATTGTATGAAAATGTACGTGTTGGGAGTTTTGCACACCTGGAAAGTGATCCCGAGAAGTCACAACCAATTCCATGATATGATGGCGCAATCACCTCATGTGTACATAATTTTGCATAATTTGTGAAAAATGCTATTCATTTAGTAAAATAATTTTTTAGTGTGGATAAACTTACAGAGTGCACCTTGAACTCAAGCTTCAGTCTAAATCGGTGATCTGCCACAGATGTGGTGAACAATGACTCATAATGTCCTCATTTTACACTCCTTAGTTGTAACCGTTTCCTCCATCATCCTGTGCCGTTATGAAGATATATTCAGTCAGAGCAATAACAGTTGCCAGTTGTGTTAGATCTCCTTCAGGTTTTGGCAGAGTGCAACAGACATATTGTCTCCAGAGACACATCAAGACTCACGCAGGCTCATTACCTTTACATGCTGAGAATACATAATAAACAACGCGTCAAAATGTAAGACCTTCAGAAACTCTCAAGTAAGTTTTATGAGGAAACAGACAGATGGGGGCGTAAACCATAACTCAAATGCCATATGCCAAAACATCTCCCATAAAATCATCACTCAATGATCAGGATAAAAAAAAAAAAAGATTCACTTCTGTGAATTTCATGTTTGACATGATAAAAGAAAATCAAGTCATAATCAGACTTTAGCTTTTCACTGAAAATGAACTCATGAAGTCAGAATCCTGCTTGTTTGACGGGGCTTTTATGGCATGACACGTTCCAATGTGAAGTCAGACTACATCTCTAAAATTCATAATCAGATCTCACTTTAAGGTAAGATAGTCTTGACGATAAAAGTCAACTGATATTTTCATCCTGTATTCATTAATGGTCCAGTAATGGTATTTCTTCCTATAATACAGAAGCCATCGCAGTACCCGAAAAGCACAAACATAACGCCATTTGCAATGTGTGTATGTCAATGTTTCTGAAATGTTCATCTACCAAATGTTTATCCGTTCATCTAATGTGTTCTCATTTAAAGCAGACGCATATGACTTCAAGCATGATGTAACCATTCAAAGCAGTACTGTAAATAAACCCCAATAAACCACTGCATAAACTAGACTTAATGATGATTTAATGATACACAATGCATTCACATTTTAGCAGTTCTCTCCCACATATTTAGCTATTCTAACTGCACTTTTTCCATCAGTGGCCTAAGTAGCAGAGTGATTTTTGTCTTTCCTACAGAAAAAGAATCTTACAATTGTATTACGGTATGTCCTTGAAATACAATGGAAGCTAAAATCAAATGCAGAAATATTTCTTCAAATTACCTACATGAATTAAAAGAATGTGTTTTTCAACTAAGTATTCAGAAACTCTATGAACATAGCCCTAAACTATTTTGCAAATTCTTTTTTTAAATTTTTTTTTTATCTATCATATTTTGCTAATCTTTTTTTTATGTTATTATTTTTTATTCTTTATTTATTTATTTATTTATTTATTTAAATCTCTTATTTGAACATTTCTGTGTCGAGACTGACTGTTCTTAATGCTGGGCCTTGTTAAAAGCTTCTTCAACAGAAATTGGAATTTAAAATAAATAAATAAATAAATAAAAATAAAGATATTTTGTCTGAAATGTTAAGAAGGAAGGCTAATACTTACACACAACAATATGAAAGTGATACAGATATGCCAGTCTACAGTCTTACCTAGACTCCCCCTCATTTATGAACATGTACATTTCCCAAGAGGTGTCATCAGCAATCGCCCCGTGAGGTACCAGCAAGCTTACTCCTAGAAAACCAACAACGTAAACATCAACACTAAGATACCATTTATGTGCAGTTACAGAATATAAATGTATTTCTATATTACATTCAATTATTGTTAATATGAGATTCATTAATAAACTTTTTATATAAAAAATATACCATGTCCTTATATTTACAAATTTAAATTTGTAAATTTGATTTCAACCTTGTGAAAGGTGAAAGTTCTCTCAGCACCTGAACTGCATTTTTAATGTTTAAAATACAAAAACTTTGTAATCCTCTTCCTCGTTTATCCTAATTTATTACAATTAACCTATATATAATAAAAGTACAGGTGTAATTGAAAAAAAATAATAATTCCCTTACGTTGTCACGTCGACTTACGCCGAATGATGGCGAAATGGGGTTCGCTTATAAGCCTCTCATCTTCGAAACAAATAAAACGAGCCAATGGCAAGAAAATACCATGGGTCTGCAGAATAAGCTTGGCGTAACTCCGCCCCACTGCGTGGATATATAAGGAGGGACGGCACAATATGCAGAAGATGTTTTCGCTTCAGAACCAAGAAGTTATCTTCACTCCTGCAGCCTATTCTCTGACAACCGTCGAGAACCTTCTAGACGAGCAGCTTTCAGTCGGTGTTGGTGTGATGATGTATTTCAGCGAGTTTCCCTGGAATGCCACCTTGCCATCCCTGGGAACCCCATTTCGTCGTCATTCGACGTAACTCAAAGTGACAACAAAAGGGAACGTTACAGCTCCCTGCCACTTTTACTATACTTTTAGTTCAGTCTTGGCTCCTCAGCGAAGAAACATATCTCCATATTGCGGCGTCCTTCCTTTTATACCCACTTGGTTGGGTGGAGTTACGCCATGCAAATTCCACAGACCCATGCCATTTCCTTGCCATTGGTTTGTTTTATTATTTTCGAAGATGAGAGGCTTCTAAGCGAACCCCATTTCGTCATAACTCAGCATAACATCTCTATTCCCTACTCAGGGAATGAGGGTTACATCCGTAACCGAGACGTTGTTTTTATGAAGTCTGACTTTATTTTCCTCACTTCCCTTATGCACAGGTACAAGTAAAAATAACAATAATTGTGATTTTATTCAAATTATTAAAATTGTCACAATCTACTACTCTCGTGGTCTGTGCAGTTCCCCGGAATTTGATGAGAGACACTGTTTTTCTTTGGCCCTAAAAACCCTTCAACATAAGGACCCCAGAGAGTGGGTTCATTGAATTGTTGACCTTTACAAGCATTAGCCAAAGAGAACATGTGCTTGTGGGGAACTTATTAGATGCAAAACAACGATGAGAGAAAACAAATATATCACATACTGTTCACAGTTACCACAGACATTGTTTTATAGGCTTGGAAGGGAATTGGTGTTAGTAAAAACTCTCCATCTAAACCAATTTCTAAAAGAATTATGAATGACTGTAGCTTTCCTGTACCTTAAGATTACCTCCTATCTTGGTCATTATTGCATAAAGATAAAACACAAAAACACTCTCTCACCTGCATTTGGAATGACCAATCGGCCACCCAGGTGCCCAAACACTGCGCTTGTTTTCAACCGAGTCTTCCCGGGTGTGTGAAGTCCATTCGGAGCAATCAGGGTCGTCGTCTTTCCTTCAACTGTGCTGTAGTTTGGGTGAAGGTTAGCAGGGAGGGTCTCCAGGTGGGTTTTCACATGGTACTCAGCCCGGTCCGCTACACCTAGTGAAACCATAAAGGAGCTCTGAACTTTGACCTTGTCTGGCAGGGGGTCAAAGAGCTCTTTGTCTATGGAGTCCTGAAAGCAGATTGGACTGCTGTACGTCTGGCCGACAGTTATATCGGGCTGCATGGAGGAATTCAGCAGAAGTGGATTGCCTGGGGAGATGAAAAGGCAGTCTTTGATATTTTGGGAGTTTTGTTGATACAGGTAAAAAAAAAAAAGAATACAGAAAGATGGGGTCCTGACATGCCAACTTCTGTGCAGCAGACCATGGCTTAAAAATCAAGGCGTGCAACAGAAAAGGATTTAATATTTAATTTACTGTTTTGGCTAAAATATTCATTCTAAGAGTGCTGGAATAGGGGAAAAAAATGATCTTGAAAAATAGAAAAAGTGAAAAGGACAATTTTAAGTATGTGAGAAAAGTAAATGCTACTAAATTATTTAGTTAGGTTAGTTTACTTTTCTTTTAACGGTTAAATTCTTGGTCCTTCAAAATCTCACCACCTGAAACGTGATTCTAATATGTGTTAGAATATTAAGAGTATAGATTTTTTATTCCATATTTTTCTAATATTTTTAAGTCCATTTTATGACCCAGTTCATTTTCTGGCTTCCATGGCTGCAATAGCCTGTGTTTTCCAACAACTGGCAACTCAGGGTGTCGAAATACTAATGGGTAAATTGGCAGTGGGCAGGATTGCGCAGACCAAAACAGACATTGCGACATGGAACGCACATTTTAAAGCAGAGGGTGAAACATGTAAACTTACCATTTTTATGCTTTAACACAGTAAAAAAAAATTACATACAGCACCTTTATTTTAAAAAGAATAGCCTGTTGTGCTGCATGTTTCTGAACAACTTTAGACTAGAGCACACAACATTGGAATTTTAGATTATGCAAACTGACCTGAACAACTTATGTACTTTTTTTTTAAGACCTTTATCATCAAAGATACAGTGCAGACCCTTTTGCTAGCATTCAGTTTAGTTGCTTCCATGTTATATGACTACTAGTCAGAGTAGATTGTTTGTGACAACAGTTGATTTCATGCATTGATTGATGTTAACAGTCACGTCCTTAAATGGCTTGTCATAAACCATTACCACAGTTAGAATTAGTTCGCCAGTGGCATCATTAAGGATTTGTGCTTTCGCATAAAATTAATTAATTGAGTGAGCAACTAAATGGAGACAAAAAAAATATGAAGTATGCCTAAGTGACCTTTTGTTTTTCCAAGTTTTTAAATCTGTCGCCTCCCAACTTGGGCTCAGAGCAGCTCTTGGAAGGGGGTCTTCATCTCTCGCTGTTGCTCGCTCACCTTTTCTAGTCCGAGGAAGACACACACCATCACAGAGCCCCCACAATTCATCCCGGTGCCAAAGTAGCTCTAACATTTGAGTCACTTAGTCCTTGCTGGCCAGCTGCTGCACAGTGAGGGGTGAGAGGCAGGAGGCTAATGGGTCTTTATTTTTAGGAAAATCGTTAATTACCCCTGTATGGGCTGATCGGTGTCAGGCATTTGGGATATTTCTAGTCGCCTTGCTTGGGCAGGCCAAGGTTTTGCTATGAACTGACAAGTTTTCTATTATAAATTTGACTGGTCTTGCAAAGGTGACAGGATGAGACAAATTATGGTGGAAAACTGATGAAATGTAGGAATTATGTTGCTGCATACACACATTTGGGATTATGAAAACTTATTAATGACCTTTTAAATGGTTTATTCACCTGAAAATGAAATTTGTCTCATAATTTACTCTACCTCATGTTACTCCAAACCTTTATGACATTCTTTCTTCTGTAGAAAATATTTTGAAGAATATTTCCACCATACAATTAAAGTCATGGGTCTTGTCCAAAATAATATTGGACCCCAATGACATTTCTCAAATGATCTTATGTTTCACTCAAGAAAGTTTTACCAGATTTACCAGACATATGGTATGGTAAAGAGATTACAACATATTAAATGGTTAAAATTCTTAAATTCTCACCCACAACAAATCCCACTCCCCCCCCATTATTATCTCTTCAGAAAAAGAATATAATCACTGTGGGGCAGAAAATCTTTGAAATGGCAGTGAAATGAAAGGACGAGAAAGCAGGATGATAGGAGTTAATGAAACAGGCATGTAGTGGGCACCTTGCAGAGAAAGATCTGGAATTAGAGTCGTGATTAAAATTACTCAGTGGCGGAGATTTCAAGAGCAGACAGACGGGCAAAGGTCTGGAGTCTCATACTGTTACCTCTGATTGAGATAGTCAGCTCGAATACTTCAGAAGTTTTATTATAATTACACGCACAGAAAACTGCAACAGATATCATGTAGTGAAACAAGTTCAAAGGAAAAGTAATACAACGCATAATGAATAACACAAAACCTACCTTATGAGGAATAATACAAAATCAAAATGAAATCAATTTGGAACTTTTTTAAATCTTTAGCGAATAACTGTTTAGTGAAGGTTATAATTTCTCATTCTACATCCTTAAATGAACATCCAACATGTTCTTTTTTATATTGCATGGGGTTTGGTCTTTCCTGCGAGCGCTGATGGGAACCGGATTGGCTGTTGGAATAGGGCACAGCGGGAGGCTGGGAGAAAGTTGGCCTTTTTAAATAGGATTGATGACCTGACAGATGCGGCTCAGCTGAGCCTTGATCCCCCTCTTTCCTGTTGCATGGAAAAGGAGGGTGTTGCCATCCCAGGCCTTGAGTACAATAAACACGAGCTGCTAGTCGCGGGCTTTCACTGTGCTGTCACAAGCAGCCAGGATTGATTACACTGTGGGGCGATGGCTATCACTTTCTCTGACCCAGAAGCGTCAGCGGCGGTAACATGGACGCGTGTAGCGGAACCAAATGTGGTTCAAACGACCGTAGACGTGGTCTTATCTACAAAAGTTATCGGCACAGCTGACAAAAAGGCAGAATTTAAGTTAGTGTAGCATGCCTTAGAATGACTTTTTTTGAGTGGGAATGTGTTTGGTCAGGTGAAGCGGGTTGTGTGAGTAAAAAACATCTAGTAGTTTACATTGAAATAAAAGCATATGAGCATATACAGTGTATCCGGAAAGTATTCACAGCGCTTCAATTTTTCCACATTTTGTTATGTTACAGCCTTATTCCAAAATGAATTCAATTCAGTATTTTCTTCTAAATTCTGCAAACAATACCCCATAATACTTATGTACATGTGATTATTTTAGGTTTTTTTTTTAATACATTTGCAAAGATTTCAAACAAACTTCTCTTATGTTGTCAATATGGGGTATTGTTTGTAGAATTTTAAGGAAAGTAATGAATTTACTTCAAAAATTCATTGATTCAAAACAAAATGTGGAAAATGTGAAGCGCTGTGAATACTTTTGAGATGCACTGTATCTCATGGATTGTGTGCCTGTATGCTTTTACAAGCAATTTCTCTATTTGGAATTATTAAATATTCATTATGGTTTAGCCTATTACTGTGACTAGCGGCGCATGAACTTCAGAGTCACAATAAATCAATGAATCTAACCAAAGCACTTTATTTACAATGAACTCTTACCCTGTCTAGTGGTTTTGAAGTTGAAGGACTGGAAGCCCCCAGCAAGAGCAGATGAGTCAATGACATCCACTCCATACTCGCTTTGACTCTTCCTGTAGAGGGTGATGGCCACGACGAGGACGACCACAGCGATCACCCCCGCAGCCAGACCAGAGTACAACGCAACATCAATGGAGTTCTCCATGCCTGGGACACAGTCAGAAACACACACAACACATACTTAGGAAATGGGAAAACTATTATTTACTCTGGAAATAATTTATAAAAATATGCCAAATAGCACACATTTTGAACAGGAAGTTCTTTAACATTTTAAATAAATATCTGTGCAACACATGTGAGCTACCTTACATAAATGGTTAAAATTAAATGTAAAAATTGATGGTTAATATTTAAAAATAATCATATAAATATAAAATAACTTTAATGATATATGAAAAAAGATATGGTTAATTAAATAGGCAAAAAAAAAAAAAATCTGATTGAGAGTGGCCAAATATAAATATGCTGTTTGTATATAATAACTTGTATACTATGGTAAGGCATTGTAATGAGGTGGGTCAAAGTATGATGATAGCAACCTTATGGTTCATGCACCATACAAATATATTGGGAATAGATTAAAATGTCTTCTCCAACATGAGACTGTTTGGATTTATACACTTAAAGGATTTCTTTCTTATAGTGTCATCATCGTTATTATATTTTTTTTCTTTTATTTATTTAAATATTATTATTATTTTGCAGTAGAAATTACCAGTGGCTATGTGTTTATACCCCTGTGGCATACACAATTGCATCGTTTTAATTTACAAGTTTAATAATAAGATATATTTTATAATATTTCATAATTATTTGTACTGCAACTAGTATTTGGTGTTATGAAATATTAAAATAAGAAATGGTTGAATAGTTTTGTAGATTTGTGCAAGTAAAATATTTCACAGTGCCATAAAAAAAAAAAATACAATTATTATTTCTGTGATTATTTTATTGTGATATGATGAAATGCTTATATAAGATCTATTTTGTGTAATAGTTTTGTAGATGTTTGCAAGTGAAATGTTTTTATGGCACCGAAAAAAAAAAAAAAAAAAACATTTTGGTGACGGAAATATTTAAAGCCGTCACGCCTGGTCATTGTTGTTAGGCTTGCAAATCTTTCAGACACCTGTGCAAATGGAACAGGTGCAATATGCACATGTTTAGCAGTGTATTAAGATATGCTTGGCAAGTGAGGGCAGTTTGGGAGGTGTGAATTCCAGGGCTCTTACTACTTTAATAACTGGCAGGGTGGTGTGCCAACACCCCACGCAATGATACATCTGTTCAGCTGGCATCTATAGCACTGGCCCAAGTGACCTCTGCAGCAGGAGGGTTGGGCGGACCGAACTCGCCAGATCACAAAGGACACAGAGGACATTAATCATGCCGTGAGGGAAGAATATGTTTTTAAAACTCCGGCACTGCATTTCAAATATCCTAACACACTACATAAAGTTAAACAGGATTACATGCTTCAAGCTGGAAACAAGTTTCTGTCCAAGGGTAAAGGTGAATTAATTGCAAGTCCATCATGCAACAGATTTGATACATTTAATTAGCCCAGCACACACATCAATGCACACAGAAGAGTCTCAGCGATAGCACTGTAACAATGCAGAAGCACCTGGTACTAATACATATTTAAAATGATGTTGTGCAAAGTGCCTCAATATGGTTAAAATAATACACGGGAGAAATGAAGACATAATATGCTTGACGAGGTGAGTTAATATTCAATGATTACACCTCGTTGCTTCCTCTAAATATAGCATGTTTAAACGCCACATTCAATCACTCACTCTCTCTAATCTGAAAGGACACAATACATTGACTAGCACTGTGAAATTCTGTGAAATGGATAATCAGGACAACTGCAAAATATTCAGGATCCCTTAAATCAGTGAGTTTGACTTGTTTTCGGGATACATTCAGCTGAGAAGGAAAAATGGCTGTAGGGTAAAAAAGAAAATATTCAAATTCTTATTATCAAATAATAATAATTAATTATACAAAGAATAATACAAAAACAAAAATAATACAAACTGTTGTTCCACTGACAGTTTTCCCCCAATTATTTTACGAATAAACCAATTTTATTTTATTTTTTTGACTTTTCTATTATAAAATTATTATTTGATTTCATATTCTCTAACAACCCTTTTCACCGTACATACACTCTTATTTCTCGAGTTTATTTTCTGTGGGTGCCTTAATTGGCTTGCAATTTCCATACTAAAATTTACATTTTAGAGACAGATTGTATTCTTGCCAATTAATCTTTTTTTCCCAATTCGTTGCGAATGACACCTGTTGTCAGCATAATGATACAGGGTAACCAAGCGTAGAAGTGAACACACATTTGTGAAGATTGAGTTTATCTTAATTAAGGAGGGAGTAAAAAAAAAGCTTTCACACAAGCTCTAACGTCAAAAAAGGAAATTTAAGATAAAATTATTCAAAGTCAAACCAAAGTTTACTTAAGAATTCACAGGTGGAGAACTCACTCTGAGGCTTGACATCATGCATCAGCTTCCCATCTGCAGGGAAAAAAAGAGACACAACAACAAAAAGAAAGAAATAAATGGAAAGAAAGAGGGAGAGAGAATTACAGTCCATCTCTGTAATGCCCGATTTTGGGCTGTCCCAGACGAAAGATGACCAATAGTGGGATTTCTGTCTGTACAGTCAGAGAGGTTCAAGGATGGTCTTGTGAACAAAGATTGCCCGCGACAATTTCTAACAAAAAAGTGTTAGAAATTGAGCATGATCATCTCACAGTTTGCTTGCTGCTACAACCTATTCTACTCACTAGCCAATAAAAACGCAACATGAAATGATGTATTAATAAAGGGGACAGTGCGCTAAAACTCAAAACCACTTACTTCAAGCTCCATTTATAAAATTGGCATGACAAGTTTTCCCTCTTTTCCCTAACAATAACCGCATCCTTATTCTCGACTTTTGCGCACATAAAATCACAATTGCCGGTGTGATTCATCTCGCTCTATTTGTTTCTATTCTAATTTGCGTCGTAGACTACGATTCAAGAGATTTTATCATCTTACAGTCTACATAATTGTCGTCGTACCCAAAGTTTTCTTTTCGACTGAAGAAAGAATGACATGGATATCTTGGATGACATGGGGGTGAGTAAATTATCAGCAAAAGTTTTTTTTTTTTTTTTAAAGTGAACTACTCCTTTAATGAGATCAGTTGAGGAATAATTATGAATAATATATCATGATATAAAGATTGTAACTTATTTTCAGCTATAAAAGTTATGCAGGTTTGGGGGTAAAAATCAATTTCGTTTTTCCCTTTGAAGACTTTAAAGCCTCCTTAGATCCTTTTTGTCATAAACCGTGATCTGTAATGATCTTATGGGACTGCCGAAATCGCACAGTCTGTAGCAGGCATTATACTTATTACAAATGTGCTCTGATTCACATCATGGGTCGATGTCCAACTGCAGGCTATGCCAACATCAGCTGTGGATACTGTTACTTGGCATCGTTGCCATGGGAAGCTACTGGCAGATGGTTTTGGATCACTTAGGCTGCATGATGTTTCCATCCTTCATTAAGAAGGTGAAACAAGAGAGGGATCTCATCATAATCGCTATGAGGGAGATATTGAGTGGGATGATGTAATCACTTTTTAATCCATTTTTAGCAAACAAATCACAGTTCACACGTTGAGCTTCAGCTTTGCGGTGAGTGTCAATATTTACAGCATGACCAACATATGAGGATGAGGATGTCATTGATGAAATGACTGTGTTTATGACACATTACTGCATCAGCACACACTTACTCTGCGTACACAGACCCCCTGTGCAGTTCTCTATGCCTTGACCTTCTCCCTCACACATCTTGCCTCTGTGACGGGGCGGGGGAGCATTGCACTCCCTCCATCGCTGCCTCTCACACTGCGTGCTACACATCGTCCACTCGCTCCACTCCTCCCAGACTCCATCCACTGCAGAGCACACAACAGGGTTGCCGTTTAAGGACGGTGAACAGCTGCTCCGTGCATTAACTGCACTCTGCAATGAACTTATGAGACTTCTAGAGACTTCATAAACTTAATTAAAAGTCCAATTCTTGACCACACTGGCAGGGTTACATGCATTACATCAGCCTATTTTCAGCCAGTTGATCAAATTCTTGATACCTTTCGATACCTTTTTTTCCCAAGGCACATAAATACAAATTATTGTTTAAACAGCTTAAATAATGTTTGTGTTCTAAAGCTAAATATGTACACTGGTTTTCAATCTTTTGTAGTCAGTAAGATTTTGTTTTTGGAAAGAAATTACTATTTTTATTTAGCATTAAACTGATCAAAAGTGATACAAGATACAAAAATGCATCATGGTTTCCACAAAAAAAAAAATTTCAACTGTGATAATAATATTACATCCTAAAATTATATATATATATATATATATACTTATTATTTTTTTAAAGGTACTTGTGTTGCTCATAACTTATTTTGCTGTTTATAAAGATGTATTTTCACAACATGTGAAGAAAGTAAATACTGTGATATATTAATCTATCTAATTGGACAGATGAGGTTTGGTAAAGTAAGAATTTAATTATAAACAATTAATCAACAAAATATATTGAGTCATTTAATACATTCTTCAAAAATAGTGACAACTATTGCCTACTATTAACTATGGCAGAATTAAATGAATTAATAACTTATATTTGCACTATAAGCCATTTGAGAATGGTATAAACCAATTTAATTTAATTTCCATAAAAATGACTTAATTTGTTTCTTTGTTATTGCATACCATATATAACCTCATTTCATGATTAAGAAATAAACTAATTTAATATGTTGCTCTCATTTGAAGCTTAACTGTAAACAAATTGAAATGTATTATGCAATCCAACTGTAACCATGCATCTGATAATAAAGGCAAAATGACAAAGCCAGGCAATCAACTGAGTACAACATGAACAATAACTCTTCTAATAAAATTACACTAACTAGGGATCATTTCTTCATTCTCAGAGAACAGGAGTTCTCGTTTACATGCATGTTTTAGATCCTCAGTAATTCCATCATAATACCCTTACTTTGAATTATTACAGGACGTAGAGGGTATTACAATGTATTATGAATGAAACACACAACTATACTGTAAGTGCTATACTGACACTAAAAACTGCTGTGAGTTTGGATGCTGGAAGACAAGCTGCACCTCAGGGTGGTGTTGGGTTTATAGAGAATCTGACCTGGGCAGAGAGCATTGCAGGTGATCTTCTGCACAGACATGCCCTCACAGAACGCTCCTCCGTTCAGAGGAGCGGGGTTAGTGCAGGTGCGAGATCGCTTCTGAACTCCTCTCCCACAGTTCACGCTGCAAGAAGACCACTCAGTCCACAGAGACCAACCACCGTTCACTGCAGAGAACAACACAACAAATCAACTCAAGAGATTACCTTTCTCTCACCCTGCCAGACGAAAGACCCGGATGACAGGATAACTAAAAGGTTAAAGGAAAATCTTCACTTATATGTGTGGTTTGACTTTTTGTAGTCTAGCTTTGATATGTCTTACCTGTACAACCAGTAATACTGGCACAACGTTAGGAGAAAAAATAGAATGCTGAATACAAATAATAAAATGCAACGAATCATATAATCGTTCATAAGACTAGCAAAATATACAGCGTTATAAACTTTTTGTTGACAAAGTCCTGTCTGTCCAATTAAATTCTATATTGCAATTTGGCCAAAAATCATCTAGCACTTTTGTACAAGCTAGCTAAATAGGCAGATACCAATATGGACGGTTTGTGTGACATGTCTGCCTCAAAAGCCAACACTAAACACTGCAGTAGTAGATAACTACAGTAGATAACTACAGATCTGTATCTCTGCTTCCTTTCCTGTCCAAAAAGATCTACCTTGAAGGATATACCTTCAAATCATTCTGTTTTTTTCACAGAACAACCTGATGGATACTAGCCAATTGGGCTTCAAAAGTGGAAATTCCCCTGAAATGGCATGACTTGTGAGAACCACAAGATTCTGTTTGATCTTTCTGCTGGCTTCGACATGATAATTAATCTGATTCTCCTATTAGTGCTGTCAAATGAGGTATCACTAGTGTTCTTCATTAGTTTGACTCGTTTTGTGAAGTGTACGAATCAAACTCTTAAAGTAAGCTAATGATTGCTAATGATGTAAAAATACGACTATAAATTGTATCATTTGAGTTCTGTTCTTTGAATGTGTGTGTATATATATATATATATATATAGAAAGTCATGGGGGGTGAGTATAAAAATTCACTGTTGGATAAATTATCACTTAAATGGGGTGTACAGTTTAATGAGTTTACAGTTAAAATGTGATAATGAATGACTTACAGTGCTGTTGCAAGCAGAAAGCTGTTCAGTAGTATTTTTAGCAAAGCTGAGGAGACTGAGGAACAATAAATCAATAAAGCATATCAGTGTTGTCTTACCAAACACAACTACAGTAGCTGTAGCACTGCGTCGTTTTGCGACAATGTTACTGGCGAGGCAGGTGTAGTTGGCGGAGTCAGAGAGTCTGGCTTCATTGATTATCAGATTGTGGTCAGCACGAGTGTCAATGTTGTCGTCTCCAAGGGAACTGACCAATTCTTCATTTTTCAACCACTCCACCTTTCAAAAAGTAAAGCATTTATTATCCAAAGGTGCAATTAATAAAAGAGATACCAATTTCTTCACTCAGTAAGAATAGTAAACTGTAATTGGAAGCATAGTAAAACATTGGATTTAAAATAATTATGACTGCTCATCTCACAGCATGGCACACTGCTTTTATTCTAAGGAAAATAGTTCCTATGTCACACCACAATGAAAACCGTCACTTATTTTTGCCCTATTTTAGCCACTGCTTTTTTCCTAGTGAGATCTGGCGACACAGACAGAAAAGTAAAAAAAAAAAAAAAAAAAAAAAAAAAAAACAGATGGAGGGTAAACATTATAACATTATGGTTGAACCACTGTAGTCACATGAACTATATTAACATCGTCTTTACTACCTTTCTGAGCATTGAAAGTTGCAATGGCGTTGCTGCCTATGGGTGGTTCAGAAACCTTTTGGATTTCAAAAATATCTCAATTTGTGTTCCGAAGAGGAACGAACCATTGACATGTTAATGACAGAATTTTCATTTTAGGTGAACTACCCCTTTAATGCTGTGTTCTGAGCAATAATTGCAGTGATGCCTTCTCTTCCTCGATCTCATCACATCGCTTTAAACTTTGTTCTATTCACAAATCCTTTTTCAGAATCACATTGTCCTCATGTTCTTAGCTCACATCATGTTTTAATTATTTTATAACTAACCCAGATGCATGATTACAGTAATTAGGTTCACAATGTTGCACTATGAAGCTGTAAAAATACAGTTGGTAAAGTCTGACGTAAAATCAAACACTGTAAAAAAAAGTGTAATTTTAATGGTAAAAGTTCAAGTTCACTTTATTTGCATAGCACATTTACAACAGCCACTAGAGTTCTAGTAAACTGTTACCTGTCTCCTAATGCAAGGTGCAATTTCACTGTTGGTAAATGGTGATTGATCCCTTCTCATTTATTTATGTGAGCATTGACGTTAGTGTTACAACACTAACGTCAAGGGTCACGTAAATAAATGAGGAGGAATCAATCACCATTTACCATGCTTTCATTTGGAAAACCCTGTTGAGGAACATTTGTGTTCAACATCTCAATGGGGTCTTGATATCTGCTTGATTTTGAGGGCTTCTCAACTGGTTCAAGTTCTTTGTGTTATTATCTTCAATGTGGAAGTATATCCGCACTCCTGAACGAAAAGACACTTTTTCCTTGGATTAACCCATGGCGAACAAACATGGATGATGTTCTTCTAACATCTTAAACACCTACAATGGTGTGATGGACCAAGAACAATTGTGGCAAGTCTGGACTTTGATATTGGGTGCACATTTATAAGGTTTTGCTTCCAAATCCTCTGCCTCATGAAATTTTGTCAAGACATTTTGAATGATCAAAAAAATGTGCATTATTTTCATGTTGTCACTGTGAAGCTGCTTTAATACAATCTGTATTGTAAAAAGCTCTATATAAATAAAGGTAACTTGACTAGACTTGATTGATCCCTCCTCATTTATTTACGTGACCCTTGACATTAGTGTTGGTTGAACAAAGTGCTTTACAGAACAACCAGATTAAAATATAGCAAGACCTGCATAACAACACATAAAACACAAATTAGAGCAGCAAAGTTAAGCGAAACCTTAAAACCGGAGTGACAAAACAGTATCAGACTGAAATATAAAATAATAAAACAGGAGTAGCAAAGCACCAGACTCATATAGAATGAAAAGATTGGTAGGAGCTAAGTTATGAATAGATTTAAAAACAAAGAGTAAAATTTTTAAATCTATTCTCTGTCGAACTGGCAGCCAGTGTAGATATTTGAGAATCGGAAAGAAAGATGTGGTCATATTTGTAACACTTATGTAGAGGTCTGGCCGCAATATTTTGGACTAACTGAAGACGAGTGATTTGTAACCTTGATATACCACAATATAAGCAATTGCAGTAATCCAGCCAACACGTAATAAATGCATGAATAGCCATTTGCAGAGTTTTCAGGTTGAGGAAGCCTTTGATTTTAGCCAACAGACGAAGTTGGCAGAAACTAGAACTAACTACGGATGAGATCAGTTTTTCAAATTTTAAAGGCTGGTCAACAACAACACCCAAGTTCCGCACCCCTGGGGATTTAAAAGCTGACTCTGGACTTATACACAGAGTTTCCATTTGGGCTGAAAACAATTACCCTAGTCTTGTATTCATTTAGGAGGAGGAAATTTTGGGGTAGCCATGCTTTAACCTCCTCTGAGCATTGCAGAAGAGAACTCATCGCTGCAGGGTAGTCTCTCTTGATTGAAATCGGCATCCGTGTAAAAATGGAAGGATATGCCATGACTCCTTAGAATAGCGCCCAGAGGTAGCATGTATAGAGAAAACAAAGAAGGAACCAAAATAGAGCCCTGTGGAAGACCACAGGTCAGAGGTGCCAGAGCTGAAGAAACTACCCATCTTTACTCTAAAAGACCATTGTAATTTTAAAAGGTAAAAAATATTATACAGCAAAAAAATGTTGATACCATTTTCTTATGGCAAAGTCCTGGCAAATACAGCTGCCAATTGTTGTTGTTGTTGTTGTTTTCTTTTTTACAGTGTATTGCTGGGGGAAAAAAATAGCTTAGCTGGTCTCCCAGTCTGGACAACTCTATTATCCAGGTATGTCTTGCTAGTTTAAGAGGGATTTTGAGCACTTTTCAGTTAGTCAGACAATGAAGACAGCTGGCCAGCCAGCGAAGACAAACAAATCACCTGGTTTAAGCTGTTTTTCAGCAGGGAATCATACTACTTGTGTATTGGAGCAGAGAGCGCACTTCTCTAATGTATTTACTCAACTTTTCAAGGAAACTTGGGAGTTGAAATAGGCAATTAGCACACAGTGAAAGCAGAGCTCTCTGTTGAGACATTTTCCATGCTCTGCATTCTTGAGCACCACTTCCCCTTACCTTTTGAAAAGGTGCAGAGCACAGAAATGAAGAGCAGACGAAGGAAACAAAGAAAGAAAGAAAGAAAAAAGGGGGTAAGACAGGATAGAGGAAGAGAAGCAGTGAGAAGAGGAAAGGTAGGGGACAGATACAAATTAGCTGGGTGAATGTGTGGCAGAAGATGTGAGAAATGAATGGCCTAATTGGCACATTTGTTTCAATTACAGCGTGGCTAACAGTGGCAGGGCTGACGGAGGAGTTTCCAAAGTCTCAAGAGGATCTTGTGATTTCATTAGTGCCTCTATCCTTACTGATTAAGGTCCTGTTGACAAGTGAAGATATTACCATTATCACAGGCACAAGGGCTATTCTGCTGTCGCCCATAAAAGTGGGACAGGAGGTCAGAGCCGCTTAATGGTTTTGAACTCAACAAGATGTCCAAAATATTTGGATCGTTTTTTGCAGGTGGTGTTAGTGTTTTTTTTGTTGTTGTTTTTTACCTGTGAAGTGTGTTCGTGTGGAGAAGAGGCTGTTGAAACTGTTCATATTTCAGCAGTGTAATTACTAAGATTAAACAGCTCTGATAGACGGCCCTCAGGGAGCAGAAATATAACGCCGCCTCACTGACTGTGAATTCAATCAAACCCACACGAGCACAACACATTGACAAGACTGACACAAGCAGACACACCTATAATCACTTTTTAAATTGCTTTTGACACCAACCTTTGTTAGTGCAGACGGCTAAATCTGAATTTCTGCAAATGCTTTTGTTTTCATCTTTGGTATATAATGAGTATGCAATTCAACAAACTTTATAACAAGTATTAAGTTTAAACAAGCTACTGCCGTTTCATCAATAAAACATACTTGTGTAAATTCATTCACTTAGAATTAATATTAATTCACATTCTTGATGTATTTGTTGACTCAATATAAAAGTTCTTGATGAGTAGCTGTCAAAATGTACACAGTATACTACACACAAGTCCGCTAATAACATTGGGTAAGGTTTCTTTCATCAAAAACAGTCAGGCTTTATTTTCACATGACCATTGGTCCACCTTTCCTTCTAACATTTAGAATTAAACATGCTGCTCTTTGCCTCTTTAAGATTTTCACATGCACGACGTCTAAAATATCTGCCGTGACTGGATAATGTTTTTGCATGTGAAATGAGATCTATATTAGATGAAAATTAACCAAGATACCAGTGTTTATTTATGGCAGAATCTTTCTTGGGGACCCTTGCAAGGACTTGGCAGGAAGGGCTTACTCCAGTCTTGAGAAAAAGCAGACAATGAGCAACAGAGTGTGTGGGCAACACAAAGTGTCTGCAGTTTCTGAAAATTATCCAATTTTTCCAAGTTATTCAAGGGCTGCCAAGTTCTCCGGGTGAGTAAACTACTGTAATGTTACAGTGAGTTGTGACTGGTGCTATTAAGCTTAACTGCATAAATGCCAGGGCTTTGAAATCATTGATCTGATCTGATGGTCTATTAACTTAACATCATCCCTGTTTAACTGAGAGGTCAACTGCTATTCTACTTAAACTTGTTTTATTATATTTTGGATAACAAGTCCTTCTTATTAGTGTGGTATTTCAACATACTGCAACTTCCATTTGTAACAGAGACAGAGGCAATTTCCATTGACATGTATGCCAACATAAAATATTCACTAGCAAGTATATGGTTTAGCTTTCCATCATGCAGGATTTATTGGACTTTTTGGAAGAGTGTGATTAATAACTTAATTCCAATGTTTATATAAATGAACACTAAGAACATACTTGTTTTTCTTTTTTGTTGTACTGTCTTGACATTTCACATGCCTATATATTACAGCAAATCATTTTTTTGCTAAATAGATTTTGAGCCGAATTCTGACTCGTACTACTCTTTTTTCGGGTCGGTCGGACCGTTTTTCAGCTTTGTTGTGTGTCATGTAGTGTCCGTGCAGTGTACAGGGAGAAACGAGAGGCGATTAACCTCTCCCGATCGACAATTGGATGAATTTCTGGCATGTCAGTAATTTTGGTCGTTCCTCGTGACTATATCGCACAGTTGAAGCAAAGCTACAAACCGATTGCCCTAAACACAATGCACCTGCGCAAAAACAGAAGTTTAACCATATTATCTACAGCAAAAATAAAATTAAAATAAAAACGAAAAGAGGGAGATCTTTAAGTTCTGTAGTTTAAACCAGCAACAAATTACTTTTGCTTACCTCCAGTTCGTGTTGCAAAATGGATTAACCTTATAATACCCACGTCTTCCAAGCCACCTGCGATAATGTCTCTTTTATTAATTTGTTAACTAATGTTTTTTAATTTTCTTTGATGATTAATTACTGCAATGTTCGGTCATATTATAGAAAATGCATTAACGGAGCATTTTATCGTTTTTGTTTAATGTATATATCGACGACTTGTCAAGGTTTTTAATTGACTATGGAACAGGCTGTAGGGTTGGCAACAGTACCATTAACCACCTAATGTAGTGATGACCTTGTTATTTTTTGTCCATATAGCATGGGGTCACAAAAGCTGTTGCATGCGTGCAGTCAGAATAGAACAGTATGGTATACAACTCAAAGAAAAGATACCCTGGAGCAGAGAGGACTCCACACTGACATTTCCTGATTTTTTTTTCTGTCAGGCAATAGACGTAAGGTAACTCATGAATGTAAATATCTGGGGCACTATGTGACAGCAGACTTGTCCGATGACAGAGACATCTACAGACAGTGTGGCATGCTTTATGGACAGGCTAACATGCTGAATCGGAGGTTTGGAACGTGCTCAATATCTGTTAAAATCATACTCTTTAAGTGTATCGAGCCAAATGTTGTTAATGTGGGTTTGCCACACTCTCCGAAATGTTATGTAAAGGTGCATGTGCAGGCTTTCGAGCTCGGCGAACATATCATGACCCTGGACAAAGCTCGGAGCGTATTCTTCTAGTATCTGATCCCACTGGCTGATAAGCCTACTGTATACAGGAGATTAATGTATTGATTTACAGTATGTGTGTTTCTTTTTGTCTGTAATTTGGACCATTATTTATGTGTCTGAAATAAATAATAAAATAATAGTAATAGACTGTTAATAGTTATTTCTATGCCTATAATTCATTGTAATCAATTTTCAATGAGGAGGAGTAAGTTTCTATGTAAGTAATCCTCACAGCACGATGGTTATGTGCTGTGAATTTTTTATTAGCCTCCCCTAATATTGATAATACAACAATACTAATAAATATAGCTGCAAGTAACCATTACTGGGTCCAAGCGCAAAAGCAGATGACAAGACATGCCAACATGGCTGGGAGTTTCAGACCAACTGCAGCAAGGAGCAATTAAAGACATTTATAAATGAATTTAGGCAAAATGGCTTAAATTACAAATACAGCATGTAGCCTCAGGTCATGCTTGTGATGACATACCAGGTTTGGTCTGAATGCGATAAAGCGTTGCGGAGATGCAGCCTTATGACTGTTTTCACAAGCGCTATGTGAAAGTAAGCGCTACACAAGCATAAAGTACAGAGTTGTCCCTTTCATCCCCTCCTCAACACACAACCACATTACCATTCATTTCAGATCAGCCTTATCACAGCTAAACACAGAGACAGGATACCACCAAGCTCCGACCCGTCTGTAATTGGCTTGTTAGATCATGGGGATCATCACTCACTTTCATGGTGGCTGGAAATGGACAGGAGAGGGGAAAAAACAGGAAACCGGTAGGAACACATAAAGTGAACACTGAGCTATCGCTTTTTGAATGGAATGAAGCACTTAATGGTGAACTCAATTATGCTTCATTGATGTATCAACTTGGTCCCAGATGTTTTTCCCAAAAATCATTATGAGAAATAAAATTAGACACAAATGGGACAATGATTATCATGGTTATAAAGAAATGGTTATAAAGCTATTAATGTTGATCGCAAAGGCTCAGATAATTTGGCCTTTGAAGAAGTTGATGAGATAAGATTTTTTTTTTTTAAACGTATGAGGAACATGCTGCATGATCTTTTCTTCCAAGCAAAATATCTAAAAATATCTATTTAGCCTATACAAATGTAACTGTGTTTCTCTATTGGATCCTCCTAATGAAAACACAGTAAAAGAGAAGGTAAGACCATTTTCTGGTCTAACTTAAAATCAATATGTGTATTTCACAAAAAGTTTTGGGAGCAAAATCGCTCTTGGCCAAATTAACACTATTCCTCAGAAGCAAATTCAGAGTGCATAATCTTATTAAAAAGATTTTTATGATAACAGAGTCTAGACCAACTATGCAGAAAGGTTTAAGTAGCTCTCTGGGGAAACCCATTTATAGTTTCACTCTAGCTATAAAACAGAAAACTTGTTCTTTCTAAAAGGTCATTTCAGATTTTTTTTTCTGCTAATGTTTAAGTTGTAATTACCGCAGTGCTAAGAAGCCCCCCTGCGTGGACACAGGATCATATCACAGTTTAATTCACCCCTCAGATTCGACACATTAATACTGCTACTATTTAAAAGGACAACACGCTCATTTAAAGGAATAGATAACCACCAAAATAAAGATGTCATATTAAAATAAAAACTCATTCTAACCCGGTGTTATTTTTCCTGTTCACAAATGGAGAAATTAGGCAGCAGAATGTCAAAGCTTTTGTGTTCCATACATTGAATGTGGATGGTCAATGTAGAAATAAAAAGCTCAAATTACCATAAAAAGCTTGCTTTATCACATTTGAAGGCCTATAATTTATCAACTCAAGCAAAACGTTTCTGCAAAACCTGTTGTACACAATCTACTACATGCCTTCCTTCGATAGTTTTCATTTTAGCAAGAAAAAAGGCCTCTAGTATAAATCTAAAACATGCCCCTTTCAAGTCATGGTTACACGTCTTTTTTGATGTGAAATATTTAAAGATTTGTATAAAGTAAATGTAAAGGTAATTTTTCTATTGTCAGATAATGTATATATTACATTATGAACACTATGGACTGAAGCAACTCAAGTTTACTTGATGATTCATGCATAATGTTTTAGAAAAGTCAGGTTAAAAATGTGAATATCAAATTCGATCACCATTGAATCACCATTGTGTTTCGTTGCATTATATGCATAATAAAAACTACAGAGCTGTGATAATAACCTGGGCATTTAAATACCATCTTACTAAGAGATGAGTAAGCTATCAGAATTTGATCATTTCATATTCTCATATCATATTATATAAGCCATAAAAAACAGATGTATCAAATATGATACTAAAAAAACACCTTTTGTTTAAAGGTTGAATAAAATGTTTGGAAATAAAACATTTTTTTCTGTCAAATTTTGACAGCTTACTATTCTTTCACTATTATTTCATGTTAAGCTTTATAGGGTTAAAGTATCATGAAAGTGATCCATATGATTTGTGAGCTTTATTATTTCTAAATATTACTACTGCTATATGTCTTTATAAGCCTGATAGCTTTGTGTAAAGAGAGGGGAGTTTATAATTATCAATGAATAAGCTTCCTCGCACAAAGCTATTATATGAAGAGGATATAGTACAGAACACTTACAATTTAGTTATCTTGATCACTTTTATTATGCTTTTTGTCTGCTTTTGGAGCTGCGCTGTATAAAACACCACACAATTTTGTAGTATAAAATAAAGCCACTCAGACATTCTGCCTAATAAGAATGCATGCAAAGTAACAATGACCAGCGACTGCATTACTTCAAAACACAATGGTATTTGTTTACTTATTAGAACAGAGACCAGGCTGGTTAATTATCCTAAGAGCCAACAGTGATGACAAACTAACTCCAGAAAGATGAGTCTCATTAGCTTTGTGACCACAGAAATCCTACAGAGCATTTCTCAGAGGGGGTGTTTATGACAGTTTAAAACCACAAACAGTCCACTAGGACAGAGTGAAAGAGAAGGTGAGAGAGAAAGAGAGAGAGAGAGAGAGAGAGAGAGAGAGAGAGTTAGCATCCAGCATGCTGTTAAAATGATGCCTTATAAATCTTTGCACTCCCCCTCACAGCTTGGATTTAAATTTTTTATGGCGAAGGTGTGCTGGAATAGAACCGAATAGCTGGTCTGCACTCTACATTATTCACTAGCCCCTCTTATAGCTGACTTCATTTATGTTGACAAAGTACTTGAAGGGAGATTCTTGTCTTGTCCCAGATTTCCTCAGTTCTGTCCAACTTGCACTCGAATAGACAGATGCTAGCAGAGCTCTTCCATTTCATCACTGAATCATTCACAAAGCACTGGTGGCTGCCAAGAACCAAATCTTACTATAATCACACACACACACACACACACACACACACACGTACATGGATATATTTCCTGCTCATAATCAATGATATGTGGACCTGTCGTTTTTGTCCCTTACTTGACCCTTGACTGCACACAAACGCACATTAAACTGAAATCAATCCATCAAATTTGTTGACAACAGTCAGCGCACTGCAAGTTGCTGTTCTCTTTAACGGGATAGTTCACAAAAAAAATGAAATCTGTCCATCAATTCACTCTCAAGTCATTCCAAACCTGTGTGACTTACTTCCTTATGTGAGGAGCAGGAAAGGAAATATTTTTGAAAATAATTCGGGTTTGTCCACTTAAGCAAAGTGAATATGTTCCTATATGTTTTAGACCCCGTTGACTTTTTTTATATGGACTAAAATGGACTTTCTTTTTCACGTGAAACACAAATGAAGTTAGTTTGAAAAATATGACGGTGTTTGTTCCAACAAAGAAAGTCAACATGGTCCTATGTTGTTTTGGACCCCACTGACTTTAAATATAAATCGGCCAAAGCAGTTGTCTTCTTTTGTATTCCATAGAAGAAAGAAAGTCTTACATGTATGTAATGGCATGAGACATGAGTAATTACAATTACCTGGATGAACAAGCACAGAAACAGGCATCACTTAGTATAGATGTATAAAAAAGTGCTGATGCTCTTTTCCAGTCAGCAGAGAGCATGTACTGCCCTTCCCAGATACCTTCCCTGTGGGAATGATGTCAGAGGCTGTGAGGACGGGTCTTACCTCTGCCATGGGCACTCCCTCTGGGGGACGGCAATGCAGCACAATCATGCCCTTGATTGGCACTTCTTTCCCTTGAGGATCCTGCTCAAAGTTTTTGCGAAGGTCTGTTTGAAAAGATAAGAGGCAGCTGTCACAGCGGGCAGAGTCCGAGCCGAAATTTGGCCTATCTATGCCAATCGCTTTCACCGCTCAGCATGCTGCACTTTCTATGCCCCCTGCCTTTCCTTTTGGCAACCTTAGAAAGCCAGAGCAAAAGAGCTGCAGAGTGCAGAGCAGACATTCTCAATAGTGCTCCGGCCATCTGCTAGAGTTGCAGGTGTCGTTGGTTCAGTTCAGTTGGACAGTTCTGCCTTATCCTCACTGTGTGCTTATACATCAGATTTTTTATTTTATTTTATTTATTTTTTTATGTACAATGCAAAAATCTTTCAATTCATAGAAAGACAACACTAGAAAAAATGTCAAAAAATGGTTCAGCTTCAGGTAGGATTAAAATAACGCTCCCGGTATTCAAGTGGAATAAAGTTGTGAATTGATAACAACTGATAATGATACAACATAATAATTCTTAAAAACAATAATAAATGATTATGATGATTAGAATAAAAACAAAAGTAATCTGCAGCTTTATCTCTGTTTGAAATCTTCAATTGCAGTCATTAGCGGAATTATCAACTTTACGTGAGTTGTGCCTCAACACGGCAAAGCGCAGATGAATCCAATGTTTTGAGGAGAGTGTGCGGCTGTCAGTCGCCGTGCCGATGTGGATACTGTCATTCAGAATCACAGATTATTCTTTTTGGAAGTGTGACCAACATTAGAATTTTTACCGGAAAATGTCATCTGAACAAGTAACATCCACATTTGTACTGACCAACTAAGGATTGCATTGCAATAAATCGCACTGATTAAATATAACAATCGCTTATCATTTCACATCACGTAAAAAAAAGTGCAAATTATATTTTGTTCTCAAATTGTTAATGTTAACAACGTCAGTATTGCGTGACTACATATAATGCCGTCTTCGGGCAAGGTCCTCCAAAGCAGAGGGGAGGGGCATTTTCAAAATTTGATTAAAGATTATTAAGCCAAAACATTTTTTTGTGTGGATTGACTTGCATGTATGAATTGTTCACCACAAAACGATCAATTTAGGCAAACAAAGTAAGTATGGTCAATTTGGTTTCATGGGGACTTTAAAACATTTATTATTTTCCCCAATTGGAGACCACTAGTATACTCACAGGCTATCCTGACTGTGGCCTTACGGCTCTTCGAGGTTCCTAGGTGACTCCAGGCCACACACAGGCACCAGTAGTCTTCTGGACCATGGAAATCCTCCACCTGCTGCCTAGTAACATTGATCGCCACTTCACGGATTTTCAGCCCTGTATAGCGAGAAACAGAAAGCATTAACATCTTCATCTGAATTCACTTCAGGTCAAAGCCCATTAAGTATTGATTTCCAGAGTTTGGTCACTTCAGTCAGGGTCCTTAATGTCGATTGACTGTAAGAATATACGCTGGGTGTCAGAAGGATGAAAGGGTACCAGAATTCTCTGAATTCTGAGACTGAAGTTTAAAAATAACGTATGCATTGTTATTTATTCATTTTAAATCAATGGAAAATTTAATGGCCTCTGGTTGCTTTTCCATTCACGAGGTGCCCTACATAACTCCAGTTTCAGATCTCCCTGCTCCAAGTTTTTGAGTGCATTACTGAAAGAAAGAACCCCCCCACAGTCCCAGGAGACCCTTCCTTGTTGTCTGTGCCACAGATCGTTAGCAAGATGAAAATAGCTAGCTGAAGTTGCATTAGCCTAAAAGCACAAGAGCCAGGGTTAACCCCTGAGGCTTCATTTAAGACAAATATCTTCAGATGAGACTGTAACAACCTGAACCCTTCAAGCTCTTAAGTCTGTGATTGTTAAAACTTAGGAAATAAAATGTAATGTTCCTTGACTTTCAAAATGTCTGACTTTCCTGTAGAGAACCTGAAGTCACTCTTTGCAGATTTGTTGCATTAGTAAGGGCTTTCACTGTTAATCAGTTTCATCTTCTACATGAAGAGTTCAGATGCAAAAGCCTCTAAATGCCATTTGAAATGTTCTTCTTTAATGATGATTTTTATCAAACTTGTATATTTAAGTTCAGAAATTTCACTTAAATAACAATTAATAGGTAATTATCATTGCCATTTAAGTGAAATCACTGAACTTAAATATACAAGCTTGATAAAAATGACCATTCTAGAAGAAAATTTCAAATGGCACTTAGAGGCTTTTGCATCTGAACTCTTCACATTTTTCCTACATTATCCCTATACCCTACAGACTTTACAAAGTAGTACAAATATGCGAATTAAAAGGAATTTTATGCTATATGTTGAGATCCACAATAACCAGTCCAGATTGTTTGCTCCTCCACTTTAATGCACTCCACTTGCTGAAACATCACTCTGAATGCTCCTGTATCATAAGTCTCGTAACAACAGTGCCAGAACATTTTAACCAGAGATAAATATCAAATAAGTATGAAAGTGCCTGCCAACTATACAGGGATTACTATTGCAGCTCAAAGATAAAAGGATGGCAAGCATTTTATGGAAACAGATCAGTTCAAGAAGGCACAGCTCATTTTGAAACATTTTTTTTCTTGTGAGATTAGAATGAGCCCCATTGCAAGGGGATACACAGAAGAAATGATGCCGACACTGCATTCTGAATTTTGCCCTGGAAGATGGCAGCAAAAAAGCCCAAACAAACATGACACTTCACATCTTGAAGTGTTTCACACATCCTCACTTTTCCTCTCTCAAACTATATAGCCAGATATTGTGGTTCTCCTTAATACCAACACTGTTCAAACAATTTGGGGTCAGTAAGATTTTATTTTTTATGTGTGTGTGTGTGTGTGTGTGTATGCTGTTCTAACTTTCTATTCATCAAAAAATTCTAAAAACATAGTTTCCACAAAATTTAAAGCAGCACAACTGATTGTTCCAAAGAGACCCGGATGGTCCGGTCAGAATCCAAAGTGCAGATCGATGCACATTTTAACGTCTAATATTGCCAACAACCCATCACACGTTGGACGGGAATTCGGTTACAACTACAAAGACGAGTGAAAAAAGGAGGATGCGCGAGTCTGGTGGTTATGTAGAACCACCGGCGCATAGCCGAAATAACAGATCTGTCTATTCACTGCCGATCATAATATGAAATTGCTATATGAACTAGTGACTGTGAATATTAAAGACTGCTATCAAATCTGATTGTTCAATGAGTCTCTTCAAATGAGTGCCGCAAGTTCATGTACTATACATACTCAAGTACACGTTTATCTTCAGCATTTCATCGTCAGAAACCCGTCAAAATAGTTACGTTCGGTTTAACGCGAAGAAGTGCTGTTTAACATACTAGGTTTAGGGTGTAGTATAAGTAGGCAAATTGGGACGCAGCCTTAGTCTTGCCTTGTCCTTTGTGTTTTCCTGTGTTCGGATTATTGCACATGTTTCCTGGATTCACCCTTAACCTCGCCCTTTAGACACTGTTTGTACCTCGTTTGGATTATTGCTGTTTTACCTGGATTATCTCTCTTTGCCTTGCCCCCTGTTGGATATTATTCGCAGATCGTCTACCCACGCTTGCCCTAAGGATTACTCTGCCATGCCTCTGCCACCTGTTTGCAGTTTATTGACCTTGCCTGTATTATGACCATGTTTTGGAATAAAGCCATGCATATGGATCCGCACATCTCTCGTCTTGTACGGCGAGTTACAAAATGTAGAGCATTAGAAAAAAAAAACTTACTGACCCCAAATTTATGAACGGTAGTGTGTGCGTCAATGTACAATGAAGAGGATTTTAGAAATTAAAAACATGAATAAAATTGTTATTGAGGCAGCTAAAACAATGCAAATCAGATGGGACATCTGCCTCTTTACTACTGCCTCTTACTGATATACATTATATAATGCATTTTATAAATGGCTTTTCTGGTTGGTTGTTGAGAACAAATATTGCAATAATAATGGTTGAATAGACTGGACAAGAAAGTTTCTATTTCATTACATTTTTTTTGCAGTGGAAGGGATGAAGCTTCTCAGAGAGGGGTTTAGCATGCTGGCAGTGTCTGCACTTTAGAAACAGTAACTGCCAGACTGTCAGCACACTGAATCCCTCTCTATATTCATCCCCTTTAAAGCACCACTGCTCCAGCCATCAAAGCACTGCTTTTGCAACAAATTCAACGCCCTCAACCCCCCCCCCCTAAAAAAAAATTAGACAATCCCTGCTGAAAAATCCAGCATGGAGTCCAGACTGGTTTATGGCGGTATAGTGCTGGTGTAGCTGGTGGACCAGCATATTCATGCAGCAAAACTGAGTTACTATTTTTCCTGGGTCTACGGTTGATGCCCGATACACACTGTCATTCTTTCTTGCCCTCTTTTCAAAAAAAGATTCCATAGATTTGTAAGATAAAATCCTTCTTTGCTAGACCTGATCATTATTTTGGTATATAAATCATATCAATATTTAAACGTAGAAAATACGTTTATTTTAATTAACAGTCTAATTTTCTACCATATAATACTATTGAATACAATTAGAGGATAGCTAACAACAACTTGCTTTGTGCCTTTCTTTCTCACTCCGTCTAAACAATGCTTTTTTAGGTATTTTTTTTCACATTGCAATATAAAAACCTGAAAATACTGTAGTTTATTAAGGCTAAATCTTGCTAACCACTCTTACTAAAAAATAGGGTAAGCAAGTTATTTAATAATCCTTTGGTGATTTGAAGTCAGTAATTGTTTTTCTGTTCATCTTATCTTCAGTGATTCTCCTAACCAGGTGTCATCACTAATGTTCAATCATCACTGGTAGAGTGAATCTATTTTATTTCACTAACTGCAGCATTTTCTTAGCATCACTCTTTAGATTGGGACTGTACAAAAAACTGAGCAGTTTCTGTTTAACAATGAGGATTTTCGTGTGTAGCAATAAACAGTTAACCAGACCAAATCAAAATGTTTCTTTATCAATTAATTAATAAAAGTTTATTTGATTTTTTTTTTTTTTTGAACACACACTAAGAAACATGATCTGAAACTATGAACACACACTAAGAAACATGATCTGTAACAAGTTTGGTTGTGGTCGTACTTGGGATCATTCTAGCACCCAAAAGACAACATCCCATGCTGAGATCCAGCAACCAGCATCCCATACTGGGGACCAGCAAACCAGCAACCAGCACTCATTGCTGGGATCCAGAAAACCAGGAACCAGCATCCCATACTGGGGACCAGTAACCAGCACTCCCTGCTGGGATCCAGAAAACCAGGAACCAGCATCCCATACTGGGATCCAGAAAACCAGAATGCAAAACATACCTTATGCCGGTGACCAGCAATAATGTTGTTGATTGCAAATATGTTTTTACTTGCACATATTGAGATGATGACTACTGTATTGTATCTTCTTGTTTTTTGTTCAGTATCTCACACTGTGTTTTCAACCATTAAATGGACACATTGAGTAAAAACAAGGGGAAATTATTTCCATTTTGTTAGTCCTTAAGGTAATAATGCAAAGATTAATCAGGTAGTGTATTGAACCTTTACCGTAAATATTCTATGACATGTATTGAACCAGATATATGGCTGCATTTCTAAGAAGCATTAGCTTATGGTGCATTTGGGAAAGGCCACCCTAGTCTGTAGTAAAATGTTACTTTTCAATCCAAAACCACTATGCTAATTGATTAATAACATCGTGATTCGAAAATTTTGGAAAAAACGATTTCGATTCCAAATTATTTTAAGACATAAAACCAAGTTCAAGTTAGAATCAATCATGGCCATCATGATTGATTGATTGGCAATCATGGCCTGTTGTAATTATTAATATTAAACGCACAATTAGTGTGTTTAGGGTTCTAATCACTATAATATACGTTTTTGTTTTAATAAACCAAAAATGCATCTGTCTTTTATAGGATGTGTCAGAAGTGAGACACATTATGTTTTCATTTTCTTTTGTGACTCCCCTAAAACAGATTAGCAAGACCTGGCCAAATCATTCATGGCAAAAGTAGGGACACAATAGATGATATTTTGAAGACAGTTGGGGTCCAAACAACATCTCAGAAAGAAAGACATATTTAAAAAATATATATCTTCTTTTGTGTTCCACAAAAGAAAGCTTTTCTCAGAAGAAACAGGAAAAGTGAAATCCCTTTAAGAGCAACTAGTTAAATAGTCATTCAGTCAACCCACTGTCTAATCAATTTTGAAAATATGTCATTTAGTGCATTCCCAATTACGCTGCCAATTCAACTTCTGTCAATATGTCGTTAACACAAAAAGGCTTCGCAAATGAACACAAATCTTTAAAGACAGATCATGCCGAGATGACACAAAATGAATGCTGTTTGCACCACATATGGCACTTACGTGTGATTTAGCAGAATTGGATGTGATTCTTCCCTTAATAAATGAGCAGCTCTCAAGCCACTGCGGAAAAGAGTCATGGGAGAGCGGGGAGGCGAAACACTAACATCTCATTTAATCAAGTGCCTTCTTGAATTGGTTTTCTCCCAAAAATGAATGACTGCAAAGAAAAAAGCAGACCAGAGCAGCGTGGTGCATCCTGTCTGTCCCACAGATGTATTGATCATGAAAGCAGATTACCTTCGCTTTTGAGCTGACTCTACATGGTACTGTTAGTCAGGGGTAAACATAGCAAGACAGACGCCTGTGTTTCATGGACTCTGAGAGACACAGACATTATTCATCATTCCCCAGCTGAGATGTTCCATTGACAGCGTAGTGTGGGGGATAAAATTCAGTTGCAGACGGCAGGCAAGAAAATCATGAGTAATGACGGCGCATAATCATGCCTGATGGATGAAAATATGAGTAAAATGTTAATAGGAGATGGTCTTTCTCTCAGTTAGAAAGTCACATTTCCTGCAGGACAACAGGTGACAGGTGATATTCCAGAGACACCATGTTTTTATCCATCAGCATCCCTTTTTACAACAACTCTGGTCGGGAATCAGCAAGAACCTGGAAATACAAGGTTAAATTGACATTGGGGCCAAAATACAATTATACAGAGATTCTCGGTTTAGAGTATAGATATTAAATACACAGTATACGGCACTCTTTTACTTTAAGTAGACTTCCACAGTCCCGACCAGAAAATGCATCTTTTCCATGTTAATCAGCGTTTTTGTACTAACCAGCTGCATTGGCAAAACAAGGCTATAAACGGTTTCTATTTTTGTGATGTTGAGGCTGTATAACACCACAAAGCATGACAATGGTAATCTCAGGTACTCTTTGTGCTTTATTTAATGTTATATGCATTTAATGAGAGTTTGAATACAATTTTGTGGTGCCCTTTATAGGCATAATGAAAGCAACAATGGGTAATCCACCTCAGATCTGTAAAATAAATAAAAACATATACTCTATGTACTTCCCAAGTGGAATGGTGTACTGTATTTTCTACGCTTTAGCATCTCATTTGCCTTTTGACAATGACCAAGATGGTCAGCATGAGATTGAACTCATGTCACTAATGTAAAATAAAAATAAAAACATATTTCAGGTCTCCTCTAAGTTATATGTAGCTATATTTATATTTAATGGCCAGAAACTGACAGGACATGACAATCATTTGAAGCTTTACCTCAAGCAGTTTTAGATCTACTAAGCGGATGCTTCTGGTGATCTGTGCGCATCCTAACAAGATCCTAACAAGATATAGGAGGCACATAGTTGTGACAGCATTGCATATGAAAAGCAGCACTCAAAAAGAACCACACTTTCAAGTTCACAATAGCACAACATCAATCAGCAACATTTCCAAGTCACTTTTAATGTGCGTTGCTTTACACCGGTTCCTTTCGTAATACTTCACTAGCTAGACTCAAAGAAAGCTGCAAACATTAAGAGGCAGCAGCCACAGGGATTGACTTTAGTAGTATTTCGGTGTTTGAACAGACTTAGAACAGGACATGGCACAACACAGCGAGAACCGTGTAATGTTTTGTTCCATGTGATTCCAGCAAAGGCTTCCAGCAACTGATTTGCAGCTTTGGTCTCCCCCGCTGTAGCAGAGAAATATTATTTCAGCACCATGGAGAGCGCCAGCCATTGGATTGGAGGACCAGCAAATGAAGCTGTTGCATACAGTACTTGGTGTATTCCAAGTCAGATATTTTGTTTACGTATGAATGTAGAATAGATAAATTAATTTGAAGTAATTTAAACAACCAATGGCACTAGCAGCTTGGCATCCTAAACAACCAACAGAACTGAAGTAAGCATTTCTAAGTAACTGATGAGGAGTTCAAGAAGCTAAACTGTGACATAGGCCAACTGCAAATGAAGCTCAAGCTTAGATTTGAGCTCATATGAATTACGAGAGGAAATATTGGACTTTTAGAAATTAATTTGTCACAGTACCATGCTCATTCAAACTAAAAGAAGCACATGCCCCTCAGATTTTTGAGCCAAGTGGATTTTAAATGCAACTCACTAAAAAATGACCTGAAAATCTTTGAAAATTAAATTGCACCATTATTGCTAGTTTTTTTTCTGCCACTTGTTATACCTTCTAAATAAATAAATATAGTTATAACATCACCTAGGCCTAAATAAAATGTCTTATACAATCATATACATTTTTATTTATATCAATATATTATTGTATATTTATTTTTGTATATAATTATAAATACACACACCATTTTAGACAATTTTCTCACTGTCAGCAGATATTCAAACAAGTACCCATTGCACCCACAACCAGGGCATTTAACCCCAGCTTGCTCCATGGGGGACTAACCAGATAATAAGGCTTGCTTTATACTAAAGCATCAGTTAAATGACTACTGCATTACTAATGTGGGCATATACAGTGTGAGATTCCAAATGGCTATGGGTAACAGGTCATTTCTCAATGAACTTATATAGCATTAGAGTGACCTCCTCCAAATGACTCATCGCATTGTGTGCATTTGTGTGTTCTTGAGCTCACAGTGGTGAATGTAACATTTTGCTCAGGGGGGTAGAAGCTTTAATAGCACATTAATGTCATCCTCCATCACACGCTCATGTTCTCCCCACCCGCTCTGCATGGCAGCTCCCTCCAGCGTAACTCCAAATAAATAATTATCATAACTGCCATGGCACAAAGTGCTATTAGGAGCAATGAAGGGATAACTTCAAGAATTTAAAAATAAAAAATGAACTGAAAGACATATACGCACAACAGCTATATTCAAGGGTGTTTCTGCAATAGCATGTCCATTGCATCTAAAGTCTGAATTCCTTTCCAAGCTACCCTTCCTGAGGAACCATTACAGGTCTTTTAATTGTGTTAAACCAATGTTTGAGGGCTAACATTATTTCATTTTTTTTTCTCTCTCATTATATACTGCACTTTGTAAGGTAGAGCAGCACAATTAATCAATAAATTCGATTTAAATACCCCACAATCTTATTACGTAATAATGACAGCGATTCAGCTATGTCTATTAAACCTTTGGAAAGTATGATCACGGCGAATATTAAAATCTGCTTTGGCGCTGTCGCTGAGCCAAAGAGAGCCCGTTGTCATGCATAGGTATGAAACAGCTTCAGTCTATTCAACCACACAGTATCATTATTTGTGTGTTACAATAATTCAAATTATCACAAAAGTGTAGGGATAAAAGCTTTAAACACTGATGTCTACAGTAACAAAATCGATTTTATCACCTTTTTATATTAATTTAACATTTCAAATAATGACGTTGTTACATCAGTAGGAGTTGACAAGTGACAGTTAAAAATTTATTCGTCATTAAATCATTCATTCCAGAGATTCGTTTAAAAACGCTGAATCATCCGGTAATGAAACAAGACAAGTATTTATGAGTCATTGAATCATTTATTCAAACCAAATGTTTTTAAATTATATATAAATTAGTTATACCTTACAATTTTCGACCCTGTTTCCCACTCTTAGAATTCGGCTGTTTTTGTTCCGGTACCATTAAAGTCACAATGAAACGGAAGCTGTGTAAAATATTGTATAACATACTGTGACATACATCCGAGAGAAATTTATTATTGCAAAAGAAAAAAGCCATTGGATTGGATTGAGGCAGATCTGAATGTGAGCTTGCAGTGGAATTGTGAGAAAGGGGTGGAGTGTAAGCGGACTAAATGTTTGGAGAAGATCAACATATGCCACTGAGTCTTTTGTTTTACTGGAAGATCAAAATTTGATTTAAAATTACAAGCTCAAAAATAATGAAAAAAAAAATATTCTTGGATGAATCGTTCACAATAAGATCAATAAGAAGCATTTAGAAAATAGATGAATTTTCATTTCATGGTAAAATATTAGCTGTTAATTGTACAACAACAAATTAAAGCTAAATAAATGGTTTCTAATACACAACAAATTACATATGTAAATACGCAGACGATATAATACATAAAGGTCTATCTGAACTGTTTAGGAGAGATGGAAACTATAAAGCATACAGCTAGAAAGAGCATTGTGTAACCCTGTTGAAAAATGGTTAAGTATGTGTCATCTGTGTTGGATCTGTTGACTTAAGGCTTGCCAGTAACAGCTTTCTAAAATTGAATATCTTTCCTTATGAATATTAATGAAACGTATTGTTCGCCCACGCCCTTCTAAAAGTTGACATTGATAAGCATGGTAGTCAATAGCAGGATTACCGCTTACCAGTTTGTTCAGTCCACTGCTAACGCTATTGGTTAGCCAAGGCTTTTACTTGGTCTTAAAGTTGTCTACACCAAACCAAAACTCTTAAACGCAACGATTACCTTACAAAAAGTGGAGAGGACTAAGAATTTTAAACTACATATGGTGAAGACATATTCTCAATATGTTATATGTTTGCTCAAGTGCAACAGTCTGAAACCTGAAAAGCATGTGTTTTGCATGTCTGATTTAAATTAGAAATTTCTCATAATATTCTTCCTCTTAAAAAAAAGACAGCAAAATGAAGGTTAATGCCCTGTACTTGTCCTCTTTCACTGCCCTTGCTTTGCAGTCAGCTTCCATTTGTTGTGCTGCAAAGGTCCCCTCTCTCTCGTTCTCTGTCCTTCATTGGCAGTCAGCTTCCATCTATAGCGCAGAGGCACTTTCTCAGAGAGAAGCTTTTTTTTTTTCTGAGAAGCTTTCGCTAACAGATGTCAACACCACATCACATGTCAATTCAGACACGTCATAACTCACAGCAGTAAGCTGGCTCTCTCTTCCATGACAGAGAGCTGGACTGAGCCACATGAGCTACAACTGCCCTGAAGCTTTGTGCAGTCACTGACAAATGATTTGAGACAGAGGAGAGAAGAAATTAGTATAAATAGAAAAGAAGTGACACAGTAACAGGGCTTTACTCTAAGATTTGTGTTCACGAAAACTTGAAGCACTAAATTCAAATATTTATAGCCACAATCACATTCAGTTTTTAATGGCTCAATTCAACTGATCCAGACAGATCCAGAAATGGAGTAAAATAAACAAAGCAACACAGGATACACAATTCAAATTCAATTTATTTTAATATTATGTTGATATTAATATATTAAATCAGAACGTTGTCAAATCTCACACTTGACCAGCGTCGGCCAATAGTCAGCCTACGTTCTGACGTAGCGCTGTGCTGTTACACTATGTGAATTCACTCTGAGGCCCAAATAGAAGAAAACAAAATAGTTGAATTTTTGTTGTTTTCTGTGCACAAAAAGTATTCTGGTCGCTTGATAAACTTGTGGATGAATAACTATAGTCACTTAGACTATTTAACTAGGGATGCACCGATCCGATACTCAGTATCGGTATCGGATCCGATAACTAGGGATGCACCGATCCGATACTCAGTATCGGTTCCGATAACTAGGGATGCACCGATCCGATACTCAGTATCGGTATCAGCTCCGATATCTAGGGATGCACCGATCCGATACTCAGTATCGGTATTGGCTCCGATAACTAGGGATGCACCGATCGGATACTCAATATCGGTATTGGATCCGATAACTAGGGATGCACCGATCCGATACTCAATATCGGTATTGGATCCGATAACTAGGGATGCACCGATCCGATACTCAATATCGGTATCGGCTCCGATAACTAGGGATGCACCGATCCGATACTCAGTATCGTTTCTGATAACTAGGGATGCACCGATCCAATACTCAGTATCGGTATTGGCTCCGATAACTAGGGATGCACCGATCTGATACTCAATATCGGTATCGGCTCCGATAACTAGGGATGCACCGATCCGATACTCAGAATCGGTATCGGCTCCGATAACTAGGGATGCACCGATCCGATACTCAGTATTGATATTGGCTCTGATAACTAGGGATGCACAGATCCAATACTTAGTATCGGTATCGGCTCCGATAACTTGGGATGCACCGATCGATACTCAGTATCGGTATCGGCTCTGATAAAGGGATGCACCGATCCGATACTCAGTATCAGTATCGGCTCTGATTAAGGGATGCACCGATCCGATACTCAGTATCGGTATTGGCTCTGATTAAGGGATGGACCGATCCAATACTCAGTATCGGTATCGGCTCTGATAAAGGGATGCACCGATCCGATAATCAGTATCGGTATTGGCTCCGATAACTAGGGATGCACCGATCTGATACTCAATATCGGTATTGGATCCGATAACTAGGGATGCACCGATCCGATACTCAATATCAGTATCGGCTCTGATAAAGGGATGCACCGATCCGATACTCAGTAAGCAAATAGCTAACTTAATGATTCTTCAATGGATTTATTATAATTATTCAGGCTATGAATGGCAGGCAACACTCACAGTGACAAGGCAATCTTTTGCCCTCTCCATGCCCTCCAGATGGGGCCCAATATGAACGCAAACCCGCCTCGCATCGGTGGCCTGTCCCTGACATGATCTGGTGACTTTCTAGTCCTACACCAGAGAGTCCTCCGCAAACTATGCTTTGTGTACATTTGTGAGATACCTTCCACCTGAACAACAAGAATTTAAAGTATACAATTTAGATTTGGAAAATAATATAAACAGTTTAAATTCATGGGCAAAAATGAAATATCTATTGCCAACCTCTTCACAAATACTTTTTAGCATATTGCCAAGGTAGTTGAGCCCCATCGGCTCCCTGGTGAAACTCTTTTGGTGCTCTCGAGTTTGCACAGAGGGATGAGTCTCGGAAGCAAATAGAACGCTCCGGCATTTTCTGGACACTTTGACAGATATTTTTTAAAGCTGTCAACAGGACAAAGTGTGTTGCCGGGGCTTGCAAACATAAATCATCTAAGTATTTTCCACATCCGATGAAGTGGCATCCTTGTGGTTTTGTCTCTGGGTTATGCACCAGGGTCAGGTACTCTTTCCCATTCTTATCTTGCCAGAGAACGAAAGACTAGATACTACCTGTACATTAAACGGTTTTACTGCACACCATCCAGCCGATCAGAATCGAGTATTTAAACAGCCCGGTATAATGATAATTATTACATGTACCACTATGAAATGAATACCAATTAATGAAAGCAAAACCAATGTTTTATGATGTGCACTTTTTTAGATAAAGTTTGCTAATGTAAAGAATATGCTTATGAATAATTAATTTTGTTATATGATGTTTGCCCAGAAGGCCTAACAAACGAAAGCAGAACTAATGATGGCTGAAAGGCAGAAGATGTTAGGTGAGTGCTAATAAACTGGCAAATTAACACATATGGTGAATCCTACTAAGGTTAGAATGCAACTTTATATTTTAGTAATATTAGTAATATTCATACAAAAATACAAAACATATATGAACATACTAATATTTAATATATAAGTGTGTACGATTCTAGACATTTAATATTCATATCCCATAAAATGCAGGTTTTCTCAGTTGGACTTGGAAAGGAATAAATCAACAGCCAATCGCAGTGTGAAAGCAAACAGCATGACATGACAACTTCATCACTCCCATTATAACCAATTAGGCTGTTCAATGAAAGAGCGATGATAACACATACAAGAGTTTTTATTCTGTGTTTTATTATTCACAGGTTTTGAGTGGATGGCAGTTGCAATGGTGAGCTCAAATAATTTTACTGTGCATGCTCATAATTTTCTCTCAATTGTGTGAGAAAAGCTAGGGTTTTGAGCAGTAATAACAACTCTGTCTGTTTGACAGCTGCATTACGATATTCATGTAGAGCTGAAAATAAAGAATGAAATAAATGACTCTGAACAAAACCAAACTCTTTAAATAGCGTTGAAGTAAAAATTGTTCACTTTTAAGTTGCAAACACCAGCACATGTCAGATCCTAGTTAACAACTCCCACTCATTCGACCCATAAAAGTCCAGGAACAAATTGACTTGATTCCCGACGATTAGAATGTGACACTCCATGGCAAAGAAGAAAAGCATTCAGACACACTGCCAGAGGCCAGATATTGTCATTGTTAGTTTTTCACTTCTGCTTGGTCACCAGGACTCAATGCCTTCACTTCAGGTATGACAGGGGCACAAAGAGCTCATTATCGGGTCTAGCCATTGCCTGTGACCCCTATGATGTTTAGAACTAGTCTGGATCTGCCTCTTTCTATTTGCCTCTAATTCTTTACAAAGGAAGAAAAAGCTTTGTATAGTTTCTGGTCACATTCAATTGGATTCTCTCTCCGCCGACACTATCAACACCGTTTTTTTTTTTTTTTCTTCACAATCCACAGGTTATAATCCTAAATGGAGTAGTCTGTGGGTCTTATTTGTGTACTGCTGCATAGAAGTTTCAGCTTGTCATTTATCAGTAAATGACAATAATAGAGGCACAGCGAGTTGCCCGACAGTCTTGTATTCCTCCTTTGGCAAATCTGTGATAAATGACTTAGAGGAGGAGGATTTTTCATAAGATGGTTACCGTATGCTCTATAACTGTTCTCATGGGCTGATACTCCAGAGCCTGTAACAAATAAAACCTGAGGTAGTTCTCCAGGATGAGGTTCATCGGACACGTTTGAACATTTCAGATCTCTTCCGCAGTCAACACTGAAGAATAAAAAGGAAATATATTACAAGTTTTTACATATTGATTCTTAAAGCAGTATTAATGCTCATGTTGAAAGGGAAGAAAGCATCTTGCTGTTTTACCAGTCAATTTAAGACTAGCATAAACGAGACGTTTTTCAACTCCTGCTGTGCTACAATTTAGCCAAGCAAATTATTGAAGCACCAGGGATGCTCAGTAACTAGCATCATAAACCACATTCATCACCTTAAGGGTTGGATTATTAAGGCATTTAGTACATCAGCAATTGATTTGCTGGGGCAAAAACCGTAAGAGAGCATATAATTAGGCTAGCTGATGTATTAAACATGTTTTTGGTACTGATTATGGCACTAATGAACAAAAAAATTACACTGTACAGATATCAGCAATCATGGAATTCACAGCAAATTTGTAAGTACCGATGTGTGCCTACAAGCAGGAATAGATGGAGGCACTATCACTTTGCTAATGATAATTTACAATAATAAACAACTTTGCTCATGAAAATTTCCACTATGTATCAGAAGAGACATTTTATAAATAAAATATAACTGTTAGCTGGTCACTAATGGCAGTGTACTAAATGTACACTACCATTTATAAGTTTGTGGTTGGTAAGATTTTGGAATTTTTATGAAAGAAGTCTCTTATACTCAACAAAGTTGTGTTTATTTGATGAAAAAAAAAGTGTAATAATGTGAAGTATTATAACAATTTAAAATAACCAATTTTAATACATTGTAATACAAGTATTCAATAGAGCCATGTAATGATGATTATTATAACAACATGACATGACTTTTGCGTATACATACACGCCAATTTCAAGTCAAGTGGCGCGTTATCTATACGCATTTTGAGCAATCCACATGCGTATGTCTACGCCGTTAAATGTCCGAGTGATTCCGCGTGTATGTACACACCATTAAATGTCCGAGTAAAACGAAGCAAAATGTAGATCTACATCTGGGGAGCGATATTATTTTTATTAAGTTTAGGGACAGGGTTGGGGTAGGTCATTCATTTATATATATAGTAATGTAACGTTAAGTCAACGGCGCTCATAAACACACTGAGAAGCGATTATGCTTGTTGATAGCACGCCAAAAATAGAAATACAAATTGGCGTGTAATACACACGCTATTTCATGAGATCAGCCTGATTATAGTGAAATGGATGGGCCTGAATAGTTACTGTACATGAGGTCTACAAAATTGACAGTAATAGAGGACAGTTTTCAGGATCATTCTCATTAAATTGTCAATTTGTTGAGATGAAGGCATATTAATTGTCAGTTCTCACCTATTCTTCCCATCTGTATTGTCAACAGAACGAGAGGAGCAATATTTTTGTGTTGCAATAGGAACTGCAATAAAACATATTCTAACATTACAAACATATTCTGTCACACCCCTATGTGTGCGTTCACTAATTTGAGAACCACATTAAAGAAATGCCAGTTAATGCACCATGGGAAAACGTTAAATGAATTCGATACAGACAAACATTTGAGTTGATCAACACTGTCTCCTGTTTCTTCATGAAGGAGAAAATCAGCTATATTTATCAGCTATAAACATGACACTACCTTCTGCTGACCTTCTGTCATCTGTTTTCTGTTCCTAACATAAAAGTGAACATAAATGAAGACTTTTCTGTTTTGCTATAACAAACAAAAATCACACAAAATTTGAAGTCCAGACATTGTCACACAGGCAAGACAGTGCACCCTGTCCAAAAGGTTTGGATTGGTAGCTCTCGATCTGCACATGGACTAAACTCAAGGGCAATGTGTTGCTGCTTATCTGTCTGCCTGGTAAATAAGAGATCTTATCTTCCACTTTCGATGACATTGAAGACCCATGCTTTAATCAATACAATCCAATTCTTTGTAGATCTGTGGCTCTGATTAGCGTCCTCCTAATCCTATCGCCCTTTTTGTTATCCATTACGGTGGCATGGTGGGGTGCTATAAAGGATGTCGTTATCACTGGTTATGAGTTTAGCACTGATGTAAAGCTGGCAATGTGATTGGCCGAATGGAGAGTTGCAAATCCACTTGGGTCCAGACTGATACATTTCATCGCCTTGGCAACACTGCAGGCAGTGAACCTGGTAATGGGGGAAGTATATTCTCAAGAGAGGAAATTACTGCTTTCCATATTGTGGCTGGACAGAGGCAGATGGCCAGTAGGCAACACTGAGCAACCTGTCCTAAGACATCTGCTCTAAATCTGAAGTACAACAGATAGCAAGTTAGATAAAGAAAACTTTAAGTGGAATGAGCATGTGACATCCTATAACCTAATGCATGCTATTTCACGTATGAAATGTGATCGTTGTGGTTCGTCATTTATGACCACTGGACCTGACTCAAAGTTGTAATGATGATTTGTTCTTTGAGGGCAATAGTGTGATGAATCCGTGTGCAAGGATCCATGAAATGCAAATGCTCAAAGGTGCAGAAATAGGGATGAGAAAACATGCTGCAATGTCTTGAGCATGCATGTACAGTGTCGAGATGAAACTGGGATCAGTAAAAGCAGAAAATCTGTATTAAATCAGCCTGCCAGCTCACCAGAGGAATCATCACATACATAATGTCACCTCCATCTTTACTGGGGACAAAATACAGAAAAGATACATGGTTCCAGACTTTTCTGACCAATTGCTAAACATATAATTAATGTAAAAGCAGAAATTGAGACCAACTTGAGATGTCCATTTCAGTGATTAAATGATCAATATACTGTAGCTTCCTCTTCCTGTTCTAAGCCACAACAATCCAGCACTAACTGAGAACAGCCACATAAATGTGTGCATTTAAATGAGTTATTATATTAGTTATTTAAGTAATGTTTAATGTTTGTTTAGCAATGCATTTACAGTATGTGACGGTAACACTGTAAAGCAAGTTTGCCTAAACTTCTCTGACTTTTCCCACATGTAAACGAGAAAATAATTTGTAGTGATTTTTCATTTTTCAATTATAAGGCCCTCAACAATTTCACAGCACAGCAATCACACAATAATGAACTTCCAGAAGCAATTAAACGGCTCCTCCTGCCAGAAAGCCATCATGTGAGGCAAACGTCTATGTGGACTAATCACACTTCAGAGGAGCAGGTGGATTAGGTATTTTCTTTTTTTGGTAATACAAAAGCAGATATCCTCTAATAAAAGCACTGTCGAGTATGTTCCTATGACAGTTCCTGTAATTTAGCCTAAATTGCACTGGAAATCATTGTAGCCAGCAAGTTGCCAAGGAAACATGAGATTAACTTTACAGAACTTACAAACCAACATTACAGCTGACTTCAAAAGTAGAGGTGGGGAAGGAGATAAATAAATTGATACGAGATATTTTTCAGCTACATTTTTTAATTTCACTATTTTTTTATTTTATTTCACTATTTCTTTTTAACCCAGCGGCACAACGGACTGATGTCCAGAGATGCTGAATGAGAAACAAGTGAGTATTGTATTATATCACAGTTCTGAATCACAAGCATAAAGAGCAATGTTATTGTATCATGACAGATGTCAATATAGCATTGCATTGCCAAATCACACCAACAGTGATCTTTATTTATTTACGAGAATATCACAATGAGCATCTAAATTTCTAAACCTCTTCTATGATGCAGACTAATTGGGGAAAAAAAAACAGCTTATAGTGTAAAGACAGCAAATACATTATGAAGAAATATATGGGCTAAACTTTACAAATTATATAGTAGTGAATAAAGTTAACTGACCAAATAATTGTCCTTTCATCATATTTATTCCCAGCTGAAGTAAACAGATGGTATAAATACAGAACAGAAAATCAACGAGAGAAAAAAAGATTACTGGGGAGCTAACAGGTCACAGATTTAAAGGGTTAGTTCACCCAAAAATGAAAATTAAGTCATTAATTACTCACCCCCATGTTGTACAAACCCCGTAAGACCTTCGTTCGTCTTCGGAACACAAATGAAGATATTTTTGATTAAATTTGAGAGCTGTATAACTACCACAGTATTCGCGTCGCTTGATAAACATATAGTTGAGCCACGGTAGTCACTTGGGATATTTAAACATTTTCTTCATTGACTTTCTGGGCCGTCAAGAGGCAGTCCCTTAGGCAGCCAATGTGGTAGTTATACAGCTCTCAAATTTAATCAAAAATATCTTCATTTGTGTTCCGAAGACGAACGAAGGTCTTACGGGGTTGGTACAGCATGGGGGTGAGTAATTAATGACTTAATTTTCATTTTTGGGTGAACTAACCCTTTAAGTGAATTTGAACTACAGGTTAACCAATAGGCTTGCCTGGATATATATCAAATGTTCCTAGGAAAGAAATGATTAGGTAGCAGACAGTAGCAGTAAGATGCGTGTCTTACCAGTGTTTTGGTCCATGTACTCTTGTGAGGTATGTTGATTCTGATGGACCCATTCCCCGTTACATTTGAAGAAGATCTGCAGGGCAGGAGTTGCACGGCAGCGCAGCTTGATTGGGTTGTTTTTGACTATGTAAGCATCCTCAGGTTCTTGCAGGAAGTGTGGTAATGTCCCACCAACTGATGACAGGGAATCAGCAAGGGTATCACTGACAGGTCCTGTGAAATCAATGAAAGCATGCAAGAAATTAGCAAATTTTTTCAGAAATAAACTTAAATTTAAACCATTTTTAAAGTACACTCTTAGGAAAAAGGGTTCATTTGGGTTCTATATATGAAGCATATGGTTCTTTACTCAACTCCAAAGAACCTTTTATGCTAAAAAAGGTTCTATAATGACAAGAAAGAACCCTTTTGGCACAAAAGGTTCTTTATAGGCTATTATTCATTCATATATTACATTAGTCTGCAAACTTTTGTAGTTGTAATTAAATTATTGTTTATTAAACTGTTGTAGTAACTTAATATCACATTTTAATCATGCTGCTTTTTGGAGGAGAAAAACTGAAAATGGCACTCTTCGTGTGATATTGATTAAGTACATAAAATGATATATATACATTTTCTAACCCCCATATCTTGAATTTTGTGATCATTCACATGCATTCATAAATACATTTTATGGTCTTGATGTTCGTCAATAATATGAAATATTTAATCCGGAAAGGACAAAACAAATGATAATGAATGAATCAAAATGTTCCACATAGAACCTTTTTCCTGGAACCCTTATTGAACCGTTAAAAAGGGTTCTGTATAGAACCTTTTAGGGGTTCCAAATACGTAGCGCTGTAAGGAACATTTTCTTCTAAGAGTGTAATTAATATCCCAGACACATCATTTATATGTGTGACTAGTACTTACAATTATTTCAATGAAAAATAATGTCAAAAACTTATCTAAATGTAGTCTGCATTTAAAACTGCCTCAGCTTTGTAAATATGGTGCTTTTTCCTCTGGGGAATGTTCTTAGCTTCCCATTGATTTTAAACTGTGTGCCAAAGAGACAATTCCACTAAAACAATTCAAGCCATTTTCTACTTTAAAAACGCATTAGGTTTCCCTGAGTGCTTTTGTGATGAAAAGAATAAAAGAATTAGCGATGGAAGAGGGTGCGACTGATTGCTTTGTGTTTGACTGATGAGCTAAAATGCACCTCGGTGCAGAAGAAAGTGAGAAATCTTTTGTTTGTTTTTTTTCTTTCTGCTACCATTCTCTTTAAAGGAAGGAAGAATTAAAATGGTAGAAAAACAATATGGAAGAAGAAAAATAAAACAGGTTAAGGGGTGTTGAGGATAGAGGGGAAAATACAAGATTTTATGTAGTGATATTTACATCCATGCTATTTTAATAATAGTAATTGCACACACATTCCTTGGACTCTGGAATAAAACTCGCCGCTTTTGGGAGACCATTAAACAAGCAGCTAATTCAACTCTGTCCACTGAAATCTAATAGTCTTTTATTTGCTGCAATTTGAAATGGATAATTTAGGCAAAAACACACACACACACACACACACACACACACACACACACACACACACACACACACACACACACACACACACACACACACACACACACACACACACACACACACACACACACACACACTGGGTTTCCATGTTTTCTGGGGACTTTCATAATAATTTTACACTGTACAAACCAGGGCTCTGAACAGGTACTAGGAAAAAAAAAAAAAACAGAAACGAAAAATCTTTTACCTGGAACGAACAAAAGCCAAAAATGAAATCAAGTTTAAACATTTTAAAAACAGACACAATTATTTAGAATTGCCATTATTACCCCACAATGTCAAATATTTATTTATATCCATCTGGGTTCCTCACAATGTTCCTCACAAAGCTGGTGTGATCCATACACTTATAGCATGTTTTGTGAAGAACAGTTTCGATTTAAAATATTTAAAATATTTTAGCTTTAAAAGATTTAAAAATATACATACCATTTCAGATTCTCTTTTATTACTTTAGATTTTTAAGAAATTAATACTTTTATTCACCAAAGATGCAATAAATTGATCAAAAGTGACAGTAAATACATTTATAATGTTACAAAAGATTTAAATTTCAAATAATTTTTTCTTTGAACTTTCTATTCAAAGAATTTTTTTTTCTTCTATTCAAAGAATTTTTTTCACAATTTCAAAAGTTTCAGCATTCAAATATTAAAGGAGAACTCTGGCGCAAAATGAACCTTTGGTCTAATAAAACATCGGTACCTAGTCAATCGTTCTCTGAGATTTGTTTTCATGATAATCAAATGTAAAGAGTTTTATCTCTAAAAACTGTTTAGCGTATAATGGTAGTACTGGGGGCATGTAATAAGTAAAAAGAAATCGCTAGTTTATACCACGAACAAGGCTCAAAATAGCCCCACACTAACTAACACAGCAACATAATGAGGGTCCCTGCATGCAAAACGAAGCATTGAGAACTTTGTAAGTGTACAGACCATTTAATAAGAAGATACTTTATAAAGACAGTTCACTTCATGGTAGCTAGGCACCGATGTTTTATTAGACCAAAGGTTCATTTTGCAACGGAATTCTCCTTTAACCAACAACCCTTTTCACCATTTATGGTAATACGAAATGTTTTCATGAATACTAAATTAGCATATTAGAATGATTTCTGAGGATGCAACAGTTTTCATTTGTAATAATTGTGTTTATCAAATAAATGCAGACAAAGACATTATTAAAAAATCTCTAATAATCATTTGATAACTATATAGTACAGATACATCATGTACCTCTAAGTGCAACCAACTTTCAACTGAAAATGAGCATTGTGTAGACTAGCATTGGAAGTGTCTAAACAGCTACTATAATAACCTAACAGTGTGAAAGGACCGGCGGTTTAGTGTTACAATATTGCCTCTGATCTCTAGATAAATTCAATCTTTAGACAAATGCACTGTGATTAAGAAAAAAGCAAAGAGCACAATTCCCCCCTCTCATTTTACATGATTTTCTTGACAAGCTTTCTGAGGGACAAAAATTTGCTTAAGAGTGGACATGATAATTATGTATAAAAATAAACATGTCAACAGCATTTAACCTCCAATTAAAAACCATTTGTTGTTGAATGCTCTTTTGCTATGTATTAAAAACCAGCAAAAGCACTAAAGAGAACAAAGACATTATTCAGTTATTCCTATAGTGTGATACCTACTCCTATAGTGTGATACAAAGTTCACGGTGAAGTGCATTCTGGGCTATTTGCAGAATCACCAAGTGGAAAAGCACAGTCACACTAGGGATGTCAGAAGAATGTCACAGATCACCCCATAGGTAAGGAGGCAAAAGCAGGAAATCTTATTAGATGCACAATATTACACTGGGTTTCAAGGTACAAAACATGGACCTCACTCTAAATTATTCAAAATGAAATGTTACTCTTCCTCTGAGGAAGAGTTTGCTGGTAGTCTCATAGTGGGAAGGGATTTGTCTTGGTTGCACTGATTCACTGGGGGGAGGGAAACAACAGAATTACATCAGTTTTTAAAGCATATTTGACTTCAGATACTTTGTAAATTCTGGATGTTTTTGTCCCCTCGACTAAAATTGAGAGGGTGATAAGACCAGACCATGTGCAACCATCTTTGGTATCAAAATCAGTTCACAGCTGTTATTCATTCAGTTCAGTCTGGGGGTGATAACAGTTCAAAATTCTGGAAAGTATTTTTCCAGAAAAGTTTTTTTTTTCTCTATGCAGCCTATAGACCACTTCCTAAAGCTTGTTTTAAAAGACAAATGGATTTTAACAGAACAGGCCTGGAGCTTCAATCACATCAGTCCTCTTCCATTGTGTAAAAACATGAATATCCTCTGCATTTTGCTCTCAAGTGAAAGAGAAAGAGGGACACAATGGTGCTGAGCAGTGTTGCAGATAGTTGGGTGACTGAATATGGCGACATCCCTTCCCTCCGCTTCAGAGGGTCGATGGTAGTAAAGGCATGCCTCAACCTTTGGACAGAATTCATTATTCTTCCTAGAATCTGTCTGGATCTGCCACTACAAAACCGAGTGCACCGCTATATTATCTTGTTTCATGCAAATGTCTACCCCAGCACATCACTTGGTATATCTCCAATTTAAATTGTTCCAGTTTATTTAGTATTAGAAGTACAATTTCCTGAGTAGATCCTTTCTGTACCAGCACAAATACACTTTCCCCCATAACTGTTGCTCACATTTCAGTGTTGAATAGAAGGAATAACCTGAAATTACTCCTGATCTATCTGCTGCTGGGAGCCTAAACTTTATTTTGCCCTTTTAAACTTTATAACTGCCTGCCAATGAATTAAACATGAATAGACACAATATCGAACACTAAACTAAATATGAGAATATATTGAAAGATTTAAATGCATGTTATGTTTTTGACCTCTTGCTCAGTCATCTAAATGCAAACCTCTATTGATCTGTACAAATTGATACTATCAATTTATTAGAAGAGCAGAAAAGTGGCTTAAAGTGATCTTTTACATTATGGGCCAATGGGTGAAAAACAAAACAAAACAAAGAGGAGTCTTCATTCAGCTCTTTTTCACTGTTTTCATTCTGACCTTGCCCGTTACATTAAAAAAAAAATACAGACATGAAAAAACAAAACAAAAACAAAGTATGTTGATTACTTGTGCACTATGTTCAAACTCTTCTGGGCCTGGTTTCACAGACAGGGCTTAGGTTTAGCCAGGATTAGACCTTAGTTCAATTAGGACCATTTATGCATATTTTAAACATGCCTTAGACAAAAAAAAAAACACTGGTGTGCATCTTGAGACAAAACAAAGGCACCAACATACTGTATATTAAGATTAGTGCAAGTTAAAACAGCTCAACCCATGCATTTTGGTCTGGGACTTGGCTTAAACCTTGATTTGGAAATAACAGCAAAGACCAAAACTCAACTTGTTTTCACTCAGTTGATCAAGTTAATTAACGTATTTATTTAAATTAATTTAAGGGTTTAGCTCAATCAATGATCCCGTCAAAGAAGTTCTATTTAACATCTCATTATTATCAGTAAATAAGAATTTAAAACCTTTGCATGGACGTATGCAAGTTTCTTAAAGTCCCCGTGAAATCAAAATTGAACCTATTTACTTTGTTAGCGCATATTACTAGTCTTGTGGTGAACAATTAATCCGTGCAAGTAAAAATATATTTAAAAAATGTTTTACCTTGGTAATCTTTAATCAAAATCTGAAAAGTTACTTCCGGTCTGGAACGGTTTCTTTTTCTGATGACGTAGGTTTCACAGTTTGGGTGGGGAAACGCTTAACCACTCCCTTCAAACCGTTAGTTTGCTATGAGCGAGAGATGGAGAGGAGGAGCGCTAGAGTAAAACCCTGCCCTCTGTTCAATATTCCGTTTCACTTGGAAATACGTCACAGCACTGGAGAAAAATCGTTTGCAACTTCCGGTTCACGGGGACTTTAAAATGTTTGTATTTTATACGTGAAAACGTCATGAGGGTGGATTCAGATTCAGATTCATACTTTATTGTCCTCATTGGAGGAAATTTGTTTTCACAGTCTGTACACAAAGTGCCATCAACATGAATTCTACACACAAAAGTACACATGAGACAATATACACACATAACATAGAAGAGACATCATTAACTTGTCTGTGAGTTTAGTGCTCTTATAGCGCAGGGTACAAAACTTTTTCCAAAAAAGTGGGTAAATAATATGTGAACTATCCCTTTAATTCTCAGAGTTTTTCTTCCAGGAAAATCATGATCACCAAGTTCAGAAGCAAGACAACAATATAGTGGGCCTTCATAAAACCCCTATTATAAACACCTTCCCATGTGCAGATTCAATGATGAACAGTAATGAAGTATACAAGAATGAAAGGGAGGTGGGGAGGTTAATGGGGCCTTGCATATTACCAACTAGGTTTGAGTTCACACTGATTCAGAGTTCTAATTGTTGGCCTTACCCTTTTAGCAATACCTGCACACTTACTGCAATAAAAGGTAATGGATAATTTGGCACCATCCATGCTCTATAAAAACAGCAGAAGCCATTCTGGCTGCAAATAACACAAATAAGTCACAAATAAGTCAATCATTTCCTTATTATAAGTAAATTTTAATACAACCTCTGCAAAGAAAGTCCACAGCTTGTCCAATAGTTAGAAAGGTAAAGAGAGGTGTGTAATATAGGTAATTCAGGCGATTCATATAATGATGTGTGTTTCAGTAAAGACTGCAAAAACTGCATAATGATGTGTATTTATCACACTCTAACAAAAACTGCAAACTATGAGGTGCGGCGGGCGGCGGCATCACACCAGCTCCCTAGAGGTTTTTTTTAGTAATGTGTATTTTGTGCACTTCTCGCTTTCAACTCAACTGTCAGTTCATTACAAGCGGTATAATAAGCTCTGTGATTATTAAACCGCGGCCTTGTCTGTCCTTAGGGAGATTTATCATTTAAGTTAAGGATGCCCGATTAATCGAAATGAAACCGCAGGATGTGATTATTTTATGTGCAGCTTGCCAGTGCTGTGATCAGCAGTAAATACTGCCCCATCTGAAAGCAAGAGGGCGCTCTCGCATGCACAGACACTCCAAATATGCTCCACAGAAGAACGGTAACGCACGTCATTCCAGGAAATCCCAATGGGAATCATACTATCGCTGTAACTGAAAAAAATTGAAGATTGAAACGCTTTGATTGATTAAACATGACTAATAAACACACGACTGCCTTATTCTAGGTAAGAAGCCACATCATCTCACAGAAGGATGCTCAACTGTCGTTACGAAGTGAGTTTGGAGTAAATGCATGTTATTTAATGTTACCTTTTATTGATGCTTCTCATGTTTGACGTGTTGCTTTCTCAGATGTACGTTATAAGAGACTCAAACTCAATGCTTTCAGATGGAGCAGCGTTTACAGAGCCGAACATCAATGACAAGCTGTGCATAAAGAAATAAAAAATAATCGCAGCCTTTGCAGTTTCATAATTGTGATAAGCCAACTCGATTTAAGCGTGATTTCATGTTAATTGCCATTAATCGTGCAGCCCTAATTTAAGTTAGTGGTTACTTTTTGATTCTCTTTTTAATGTCATATACTCCATAATATAATGGAGGGTTAGGCTATTTTGTACAGGTATTTCTAGTTGAATTATTAGTCTGATTCATAAAATTGAACTCACTTGTCATATTTTCCTGCTAATTTCTTGATTTTAATCACCCACATAAAATAGACTCATTATCAAAAACAATTTGTCCAATAATGACAGACAGGAAACAAGGAGCTGGCTTAAGTTCAGGAAGTAGTGCAGCCGTGCATAAAGCCAATTATAGAAACGATGTAAAATACCTTTTTTTTCTTTAAGCGATCCATTTCTTTAAATAAATGTACAATAATTTTAAAAAATGCTTATTTAAAATATTTAAATGGATTTCTGAAGGATCATATTACATTGCATTCTGGAGTTATGGCTTCTGAAAATTTAGCTTTGCCATGACAGGAATAAATTAGGTTTTAAAATATAATAAAAGATTATGCAGTTATTTAAAATTGTAATATTTCACAATACTGTTACCACATGACATTTTTAATGCATTTTTTATTTAGAAAAACTGCACTGTAGGTGAGCATAAGAGACTTGTTTTAAAAACACGAAAAAAATGACCCCTAACTTTTCAATGATATGCTCTTTAAAAAAAAGAAAATGAATCATTTGAATTAAAAATAGAAAGAAAAAAAAAAACAACCTTTATATGTCTTACCAAATAACAACCAAATGTTCCACAGTTCTGGCAGACTGATGTTGTTGACCATGCCTGAATTCAGTCATTACGAGTCAGTGCAACACTAAACCTCTCATTCTAATAATCTTAAAGCACATTTCCAAATAGCTCATAATATGTCAGCAGCAATTCCCATGCCAGCTATTTTGCCCTTTCCAGCTTCCAGTAATGAAAGTGCATGGAGAGCAGCTTGCCTGGTGGAAGTGGGTTACATGGAAATGCATTTGACACATCAGTCTTCATCACCAAGCACTTGATGTAGTTACACATCACGGTTTCAGCACATTTAAAACCACGCACTTTACTTTCTCACCCAAGCCTCTCATGGATTTCAGAAAAGGGGTTGACATGAGAGGAGAAGAGTGTGTGTACAAGTGACCATTGGGGGAGAGAGGGGGGCTGGGTGTTATATGATGAGGACTCTGTTGGATTTCAGCAAGCTGAGACACAGATTTTAAGGCACAATTGTCAGAAAGAGTCAAGATAACCCCAGCTAAGGTGAAAGGATGAGAGTGAGAGAAAGGAAGTGTGACAGAAAGTGAGAAAGCGTTTAAAAGGGAAGGTGGCTTTGGGGTATAATTGATGTCTCAAATATTCCAACAGTTCATTCACACTTCCACGCACTGTCTACAGCGGTCATGGAAAATATGGAGGGTGTTGCTGCCTTTAATTAACAATAAAGAAAAATAATAATACTATTAAAATTATTCATTGTTAATTTCATTACAAAAAAAATCAATGTTTACAATACAGACATAACAGTGATATTCATTAAATCCAGGAATAAGGTGAAATTAAGGTATTTACACACAGAAATCACATTCAATTATGAAATAACTATTCCTTTAATATAGAAGCAGAAAAATAAGCAAAATATAAGGAGGAGAAAGATATGACAAATTCCAACGCAATTCCCGAGAAACGCGCGTCATTCCAAATTTGTCAATGTGCTACACACGAATAGTTTGGTAAAACAAAAATCTTACCCGGAAAGATGTATGCTATAGGGCATGTCAAAAAAATAAGTGTTTGACAATATCAAAACTGTGGAAAAAAATATAGCTGTGCAGATATCTAGTTGGATGGAAATTCCACAAGGATCATGAATCTAGCATGAACCAAGGGATCACGGAATAATTATTTTTACTTTGATATCCGCAAAATATGTACAGTACATGGTTGGTGGTGCAAGATAGATGGTTTGAGATTGAGACCCCAGATGGATAGATTAAGTTATTTGGGCCAATAGTCTCTCAGCCAACAGAATATTGAAGAAAACCAACAATCAAAAATTGGCCACAGGGTCGGAAAAACACATTATGAAATTGTTTGGAAAATAGAGATCCTGTTAACCTACATTAATTGAGGGACCCGGGTGGGCTTTGATTATTTGCTGAAGATCATTAGAGCACATGACATTTCATGTCACTCTATGCAATGTAAGCTCGACAAACTTTCTGGCTTATTATCACGGATTTCATGGTAATTAACAGCACACTCATGCTGAAAGTGGTGATCCGCTCATGCTTAGATGAGAGACTCTTCATTTCCATTTTGATAAGTATCAACATTTTCAGCTTGCTTCTGGTCAAACCATGACAACATAGGCATCTGAACCACAACTATCAAAAGCATCACAGCCAAACCATACAAACTGGGACTAAGCAGGAGTTAAACCGAGCAAAAGATGGAACGAACCTAATGTCCAAAAATAATTTAAAATTCAGCCCCAAAAAGGAAATTCTGACTTCTGAGGCAATTTCATCTGTGAGTTGAGAAGACAAGCAATTTTAACAGTTCTGTCAACCATCTACTGTCCTGCATCCTTCACTAATGTGACATGGAACAAAAAGGTTGCGACTGCAATAAGATGCCTGCGATAAGCACATGGGCCTTGTGGATGAGGCTGACATGCATGTTACTGATGGACTTTTTTTGGGGTCCAGGACAACTTATACAAAATATGTAAAAATAAATATGGTATATGGAATTAATTGTACAGGGCTTTCATTACGACCTGAGGAACATAAAACCTCTTCTGTGTGTGTGTGTGTGGAGCAACGCACAGTGCCAACATCGACTGTGTTTACGTAAATACTCACCAAGGCTGGAATTTTGACATTTCTATGTATTTGACCGAAGACAAAGTCTACTATGTTTGTCCGTGGTCCACTTGGTGTGCACACACCAAAAGCATCCTGTCATTAGCGGATTCAGTTCTCTTTAGGAGCTTACTGTGCTTTTAAAATGACATTTATAGAGTACATCCCGCTCTTTACTTTCTTTAACTTTAAACAGTTCCCCCTGCGGAAAGCTACGTGGATTTTTATAAGGACATTCATGAGATTTTATACGGCACAAAAGCTCTCAGTAGGAAAAGCGAAAGCACCTTATGAAATGTCTCTTGGCACAGCAGAGCACCAGTTTCAACAAAAGGAGTTTCAATCCAGTCACTTTTTTTAAATCTTTCATATACACTATTTTCACTGCTGTTCTAAAATCTTTATTTTCCCCATTACCACAAACGAACTACAGCTGTTTGAATCCGAGTGCAAAAGCTTTAGATTTCCATAGAAACGTAACTGCTTTGCCATTGATTTATGTTGTGACCTTGCGAATAGCACTGAGCACGCACTTTGGCCAGTACAACGTGAAATATATTATTCTAAACTTATTTTAATTTCGGTATAGACTGTACAAAGGAATTGTAATTGGCTGTGTTTTCTGCAGAAAGCTTATCTCTAGTCATGCGTCTCAGTTTTTAATCTGTCTTCTGGCAAGAGACCTGGCGAGCCACTTGATTTTTGTTAGAGGTGCGTCTCGCTAACCATAGGTTTCCCGACCGCCGCACTAGAACTTGTATGGCAATCACTGCTCTAAAGTGTGACTGCATGTCATGCAATTGAAAAAAAAAACAGAATATTTGATCAAAATTATAAGCTAAATCTGTTGAGATTTCAAGTTATAGAAGTACAACCCACAAAAACCCCCAAACAGCTTTAGAAATTCAAATGAGTCTGGGCACGCCTCATTTCCTCAAGAGAATGAGTCCAAAACTCCTTTTCACTTGAAGAGGAAGTTTTTGTTTTAGTTCCAGTTTTTTTGCTCACTAACATATGTGAGTTGCATCTTAATGTAGTTTCACAAGCTAAACGCATGGTCAAAATTGTTAAACCTTCTCCTTCACTCACTTGTTTTCTCTCTCTCTCTACTTCACAGATCTGACTCTACTCTCAATTCCACACATTCAGCACTCTAGTCACACTTTTTCATTGTTGGGCATTCATTACAGGTGTCATTTTACCTTATCAGCAACATTAGTTCTCAGATTTGTCTGCAGTGACAAAGAGGAGGTTGCTGGCTCCCTAAACCCCTCTCACATTTACCTTAGGCGGCACTGATGCCCATCTGCTCTCCAGGCACTAGGAGCCATCAGACCAGGCTGGCAGGAGAGATCTGGGACAAAAATCTCTGCTGCATCAACAATCCTTAAAGTTAGGCCAGAGTCGGCTGAGCCTTTTAGTGTCTAATACAATAACATCAAGAAACTTGCCACTACTTGCTTCCCGTATTTTGCCATCTCATGGTGCGACTAATGATGCCCGTTGAGGATGTCAGATTTTGGTGAATCTGAAATGGTCATTTTTAAGCATCTTTAGAGTTTGTACTGTCTGTGAACTTGTTAAAGGTGAAAGATACAGCACTCCAGCCTCCACTTTTGTAACTAATAATGATATTAAGTCAAGAGAGTGTAATTTCCCAGAGAGCTTATCTGTGGTTTTCCTACACAGGTGACTACAAGGAATAAGTGGGGTCTGAGAACACTCAAAGAGCGGCCGGATTAATTACATTTGCAAATGAGAAATGTTTGATGATTGAATTTTCTTTCTGCTTCATGTTGTATCCTGGTATTTCCTGAAATTTCAGATATCTACACTCTAAAAAACGATTCGTTGGCTGAACAACCATTACTTATAAAAGTAATTGGATCAAACATAAAAAATTAAGTATTCATGACTTTTCAACGTTTACTTAACATATATAGTGTGTGTAACACAAAAATATAAGTTACTAGGTGCACTTAAATGTATGTATAAATAAAATGAAAAATACATAAGGCATGTCAACTTGCGTCAAAATTAAGTAAATCTAGCATATCATTTTAAGTAACTATATTAGCCACGTGATATGCAATTTCCCGTGATGCCTATCCAGACAAAAATGTTAAGCCATTTTATTTCACAGCACATGTGAAGACGTTGTGAAGAGGTAAGCCTATTTTTTGTACTTAGGCCTACACATGATCATTTATTGCATTTTTGGTCAAGAAATTTACTTTTAACTGAATTTCAGAATTGCTACAAATTTTGCATCAACAATTAGAAACGTGTTACTTACGAATGTAAACGTTTGTAGTCTACATGTTAATGAATGAAATAAGTGTTTTGCACGCGAGTATTTGAAGACTATATTGTGTTTTTTCAAAATATATGACCATGATGTTGGCTTATGCATTAATGGTGTGCTCACACAGAACGTGAATTTAATTATTTGCGATGGCAGATTACATTCATAGTCAATGCAAAGACGCGAAGACGCATCATTCGCGCTGGGCGTCGCGAATTGGGTGACTCGTTTGCCGCGAAAGTCTTCCTCGGTAGAAAAATTTGAATTTGAGCGGGCTGCGGAAGATTCAAGCATCTAACTAGACGCGACGTGTTTGACGCGTTCGGTTACAAATTCGGACGGCGCTTTCTCCCCCACGGATAGCCTAGATTATAGGCCTACTTTATTAGCGAGTTGTTTTTGGATAAAACAAATGTACCTTGCATATTTACAAATTCCCATATTCTCTATCTATACATGAATCGTGGGGAAGGGGGCTTTGGGCGCGGGTTAGCCTACTTTTGGTAACGTTAACATAAATATTACATTCAAAAACACATTGTCTACAGCTCCATGTGCACAATTTATCATTAAATAATGGCAATCTTGATTCTAGCACAATATTATTCCTAAATGACAGCGACATTCAGTAAATTAAACCTTCAAAATTATTATCAAAATAAGTAAATACCCTTTAAACAAAAGTTTAGCTTCAAATAAAGATTGTAGATCTTTACTATTTTGCAGTAGTTACTGAAGAGATTCGTTCAAAACCTCTGGACAAAAGTCATTAATTAACTTCTGTTTTGTTTAAATTAATAGATATTAATAGACACATTTTTATATTTATAGGCATTTAATAATGGACTAATCTGTTACATTTAATTGTTTTTTATTGATTTTTGAAAAAAATAAATATATAGGCCTATATATCTTCTGCCCACCAAGCCTTCATTTCTTTGATCCAAGAAAAAACTGTAATATTGTGACTATTATTATTATTATTTTAACAACTATTTTCCATTTTAATATATTTTAAGATGCAATTTAAAAGTTTTGGGTAAAAAATAAATAATAAAGTGAAATGCTTTATTGTGTGTGATTTGCATGTTTAATTTATTTTAAGACATGTAAGCTGAAGATCTAAAATAAGTTAAAATGGTTGGTTCAACTGATTTAATTGTCTTATTTTGTATATATAAATGAGCTTAAATGTTAAGTAAACAGAACTAAGATTTGTTTTGATCTCACATGGCCTGCACTGTGTTGGATTTACTTAAAAGATATATGCACCATTTTTGCGTCATACTTTTTAAGTAATCCGTAATCATTTAATTAAGTAAATTTTTAACTTGGTATAATTTTACATAAAATAAACTTAAATATTTGAGTTCACGTGACATTCTTTACTTAAAAATATATGTAACGTGATGCATACATTTTTAAGTAAAGAATGTTGCGTGAACTCAAATAATTAAGTACATATAACAAAGATTTTCTTGTTAATTTTAAGTAAAATTATTCCAAGTTGGGATTACTTAAAAAGTATGATGCAAAAATGGTGCATATATATTTTAAGTAAATCCAACACATCATTTTTATAATGTCAAGTAATATCAATAATTAGAAATAACAATTAACTTGTTTCACTTCAAGAGATTTCATAAAGTAGCAATAGATTAGAAAAACTTTCAGTTAGTTTGGGCCCTCCTCCAGTGGCTTTCATTTTGTATTATATATATATATATATATATATATATACACACACATATAAATATATATACATATACACACATATATGTATTCACAGTGGATACATAAAAGACGCACTTGAACAATAGAGTTTTAATGTCACAAATGCTATTATGAGCAATATAATACGACATTCCACATTCAAATGCAACACGACCTACAGACATTCATTCCCATATTGCATTAGAAATCTTCTAAAAGTGAGATGAGATAAGAAAATTCATTAAATTACAGTCTACACTCGTTTGGAGGGAGAAAAGTGAATAAATTGAATGCTAAGTGGTGAGGAATTAAAGCTAAAATAAACTCTCTGAGAACAATTACCCTCATCAAGCTACATCTTCTGTTTCATGCATAACATTAGGCATGTTTTATTTTAGCAAAGAGAATATTATTACAGCAGCTACTGACTTTCTTTCCATTGAGTAAAAAAAAGAAAGAAAGAAAGAGTGAAAATACTATGACCAGTGTGCATATTTTGGGCTCTTTATTCTGACTGCCATCTGAGAACAGAACAGTGATCGATGGCAGTTTGACTTTAAATGAAAGACTTTCAAGGGCGTTTTTGAAAATAAATCTAAGCTATGAAATAAAATCCACTCAAATTAAATGACACCCAAAGAAATAAGATCCATTGCAATAAAGTACAAATTAAATGAAACTAAATATGATCAAAGGAGATATAGTAGTGGCTATTATCCTATCAACATCAAAACATTAGTCCTGGCTTATCTTAGTTTAGTTTAATCATTTAAGCAGCATTCATACAAAGAAATGCACTCAATCGATATGAACATATAATGGGTCACAAAACATTAAAAATGCATAAAACTACAACTGTACATACGCAAAACAAGCAATCCAACTCCATCTCCACTGTACTCTACTGCATTATAGATTATAAGGTGTGAAAGAATAATAATGTACAAAAAGCCCTCAGTACAAATATGACAGATATGACAGTCATGTCTTACTCCTCTACAGAAGATAAGTGAGTTTAACAGGCTCATTAAAGGAGTAGTTCACTTTAAAAAAAAAAAAAAAAAAAAAAACTGTTGCTGATAATTTACTCACCCCATGTCATCCAAGATATCCATGTCAATCTCTCTTCAGTCGAAAAGAAATTAAGGTTCTTGATGAAAACATTCCACGATTTTTCTCCATATAATAGACTTCAATGGGAACCAAACGGTCCAAGGTCCGTTTGGAGGCTTAAACTTTGTTATTTATTTTTTAAATGAGAGATCGTTTCGATTTGATAAGACCCTTATTCATCATCTGGAATCGTTTAAAGCCCTTTGTACAGTTTGCAGTTTGCACTGAAACTGTCTTTTAAACCTTGAACCGTTTGGTTCCCATTGAAGTTTATTATATGGAGAAAAATCCTGCAATGTTTTCATCAAAAACCTTAATTTCTTTTCGACTGAAGAAAGAATGACATGGATATCTTGGATGACATGGGGGTGAGTAAATTATCAGCAAAAGTTTTTTTTAAAAAGTGAACTACTCCTTTAAACATGAATAAATGTTCAAGGAGTTGTATGTGATAATAGAATAATAGAATAATGTATTTGATGCACTGGCTGCTTCTACAAATACTAAGTCTTGTGTTCTAACCTCTGATTTGGTCGAAACAAAGCCTAAAAAGGTTAGAATGCATACTAATCTTAAAACGCATCACTTTTTCATCCTCCATTTCTGTCTCAGTTCATTCTTTTGTGGCTACAGCCTTCCTGTAATCGGCAGGTGAGTAAAACAGCCCTCTCCAGCTCAGTGGTTGTGAGGTAAATTAAATCTCTTCAGAAGTAAGTTAGGTCACATAGGCTGATGTATTTACCATGTGGTGATACGAGGACTCTCAGGGGCTAGAGAAAGATCCAGGGGAAAATTACCTATAAAACCAAACACTGGCCCAGTCTGATCAATCTTTTTTAATACCCACTCTTCTTTATGCATGAGAACGGAGAACAAATAAACCCGTTTTAGCTATTGAAATCAGACTCTTTTTTTGTGGCGCAACAAGTTCTATTTAAATGACTTGCTTAAGAGTTATTGCCCACAGCATGCTCCCCTTACTTCTGAAAAAAAAAAAAAAAAAAACTGAATTATGTGTGCATTAAGGAATAAATGGGGGGGGGGGACCAAATCAAGTGTGCTAAAAAATAGCAAACCACGCAAATGCACTTACAGTATTTCATGAGTCACCATTAAAGTGATGATATACATATACAGGGCCATTTCAGATCCATTTGCAGCATTGTAGCCAATTGTAATTCTTAATTCTACCATTAGAGTTATAGTGTTTCAAAAAAATATGAATATAAGCCACTTAGCCACCATAATGTGCTATGTTCTAAGATAGCAGTGGAAGAAACAATCCAATGATCTTTAAATAGGAAAAAGAAAAACGTTGTCACTTCATTAATCTGCAAGTTTAATGTAATAAAGTCGATTACTTTCTCTCTTCCCTCTCAGGCAATTATATCTCCCAATATCGAAACATAAACAAATCGTGGTACAGAGTTTCAATATTGCACCACTTTAGCACCACAGTTGAAGCCATTATCCAAAGAAAAGTAACATGTTCACTGAGCAGAATGTCAAATAGATTCAGTAGCAGACCCTGTAAACACTGATACTGAAAACAAGGCCACCATCTAATAAATAGATAGCCTAGACATTTAGCATATAGTTGTAGCCTATTTGTAATAGTACAAAAACGGAATATAAAATAAAAAAATAATAATAATAAAATTAATTTGAACTGATGTACTTGTGCTCAAAATGATGTGCTCAAATTAATTAGTCTTATCTTTTTATTTATTTTTAAAAACATGGTATACAAGCATTAATGCTAAACAGAGAAAGTCAAAGTGAGGTCAGCTGTTCCCTGAGGCAATGTGTTTTCTGGAGCTCAGACTCTCTAAACCAGACCCGTTGGGTGTATGGAACGGAAAAATGATTACAACCATCTCTTAGCAACGCAATCCATTTATGCTAACAATTTAGGTTATTAAATATGACATTGATGTCTTGGTCTAAGTTGTGAGCTGTATCTTATTTGTAACCATCAATTATATTTTTCCAGCAGACTATGTCTAAGACTATGTATATCATATTTATGGATATTGACATGGCAGACATGCAATACCGAAACTTTTCTGAAGCATCTGCAGTGCATCAGTTGCCAAAATGGCAAAAGAGTGAGTAATCTCATCTGATCCAGCCCAACCTTAATGCATCTTTCACTTCATATCCCAGTCCACCTGCCACCACTCATCGGCTGACATTTTACCGCAGAATTGTAAGTCAACACTGTAGCAGATTTTTCCCTCGAAGCACATTTAACCTCATGGAATATGTTGTCTAACCACAACAGATGAGAGTATTCGGAAAGGTATACCAACACAGCTGGACATCATTTTCTCGGAGATTTTCTTGAAAATGGCACTGTTATCAGAAATAATGTTTCATCACATATGAGAAGCAGCCGGATTCATTTCTGCATCAGCTGCAAGATATTCCCTTCTAACATGTAATCTACAAAGTATAGGTGTGTGAAATGCAGAATAGAAGATGAGTGGTGGCTTTCCATAATGTGGGTGCAAGTGTAAAAGTCTAAAGTGCAATTCGATGTTGGATTTCACCATTTTTTTCATGATAAAAAACAAACTTGGGTACTACTTGAAAAAAGGTAAATTCAGTTTTCACATTTTTATTTTGAACCTCCTAATTACTTCTTTGCAGTATAAATTAAACTAAAGAACACGAGGAGAAATTGTAATAAGTCACACATCCGTTGCTACTGTGCATAACCATGAATTACTTTAGTACTAGAGAACAAGAAATTGAAGACAGGAGATTAAGAAATATAATCCTCTTCAACATACACTGTATTTCAGAAGATTCCAACTGGAGGACTGGGGTGATGTTATAGATTTATCGAACCAGTTCCATCTTTGGTCACTCCTCCTCTATTGATCCAAACTTGGCATGTAACCTTGATGGAACTCAGTCATGGATTTAATTAAAACTAAAAGAGAAGATTGACTGACATTCTAGACAGGTGAGTTGGGGGGGGGGGGATCAATTATCTGAAATGGAAAAGGGTTTTAATGTTTTGAATACTCCATAGTGTCTGAGAGTCAGAGGTACATCTTCAATGCGAATTTCAAAAATATTAATGTAAATGAAAGTCTAAGGGAAAACACATGGACTATTTAACAAAGTATTGCAAAGTCAAAATCAGATTATCTAATTGATGGTAGCTAAATGAGGGCTGTGCTTTCAAGAGAAATAAATGAAAGGAACCAGTTCACAATCCAGTATTAAAATTTTGTAATGACCACACAAAACTGTTACGATAGTGTCCTGCTGGGCTGGATTTATCCATAGGAATTCTAGGCAGCGTCCAGGGGTTGAGATGTTTACATGACAAGAAGAACTGTTACATTTTATTATTTTATTTAATCATTATTCTGATTATTCGCTAATAAGTATGGTATGCTTTCAGTATGCATGTTACCGGCCATTGTTTTAATCTACTCACATCATTATTTGGCACTGTGTTGAACATCACAATACTGGTGTTGTGCCAAATTTCAACTGCCAGCCAAATTATTACCCATTTCGTTGTAGTCACTACCTGATTTCCTGATCTTAACCCCACCTATAACTAGGGTAGTAATAATTAGGCGAGGGTCAAATTTGGCACAAGACTGGGTTTACTGCCGTTGTGTTTCTCGCACTGCCTGGATATAATGCGATTTAGGCGTTTACTGTACATGCCTTTTTATCGCAATTAAAATCGGTGTACATCACATAGTTTAATGCAAATATGTTATACGATTAAGATCACATTAGTTTAATTGACGTATTGCGTTTACATGAGGTAAAGTTTAAATCGCAAAATTGCCAAAATCCCATTACCGCATTATGAGGGTGCATGCAATTTACTTATTAACTAAGCAATGTAATTGTATCATTATTATTTTACTCTAATGCTAAAACAACTAAATGTATAAATTCGTTAAATGAATTGTCAAATTAATACATTAATTAAAAATATATATTTATAAATGAATCAAATTAATCTTCAATGTATTTGTGGAACAGAAGAGTATTCATTTAGCATTTGTCATTGAGTCATAGCCAATGCTGTCTTAAATGGCCCCTGCGTAGCACTTCATCTTTTATAACATGAGATTTTGGTCAAATAACAGAAAAAAAACTAAGCATACACATAGCTACAATAAACTTCATCACCTGAAAGTTGATGAAAACGTAATGCAATGCACTTATTGCCTCAGATTCAGCCGTTCCTGACAGAAAACATTTGCTGGTCAGAAACTTTGTAACCTCATTTGAGCTTAATTTTGGCAAAATGTTATTAATATATTGACACATGCAAGTATTTGATCATATATAAAGCCACAATATCATCTTTGACAACACAGTTTTTAATTATTTTTTAAAAATAGTGTTCGTTTTTTTTTTTGCTTCCTGAAAAGGTTTCAGACCGGCGGTGAGGTGAGGTTAACAAAAAAAATATTTTGCCAATATGTCAATAGAGGAAAATCCTGCCTTGATGATTGGATTTCACAGCGTATTTAGTTAGGGAATTCAAAATGTAAAAAACAAAAAATATATGCTCTGTCTGAAAGGCACGGCAAACAGAATAGGGAACCATTATGTACAGTGTACTTAAATGGAGAGAGAAATGTAAACACCATTCATTGCTCATCGCATCACTACTACAGGATCTGGTATCTTCATTAACATATATCAGGAATGGTTACTAGGCAGTTAACCGCCAGTATAAAGAGCTTGACAATGCATGATCATGGGTAACATAACATGAAGAAAACAACGGTTAATAAAACATTTGTCATATTAAAAATATTACAATCATTTTTATAATAAATATAGGGTTTGGCCTTTATGATTTATATTAATTTAAATGTATAAAAATATTTTTTTACTTGATATGTAGAACAGTATCACAAAACTGCCATTTACATGTATTTATACTAGTATATTAAATGGAATTTAATGGAGTTGAATATACTTTAATTGTCCCATTTTTGGGAAATTTTTTCTTGGACTTATCTAATTACACGGCCTGTTTTCAACATTAGACTTGCAACACAAAAAAAATAAATAAATAAATTGGGAGAACCCAGGGTCAGTCGGGGGCCAGTTCTCCTCTGGCCAACGAACGAAAAGTGTATGATTATAATTCAGGCAACATTACAGGTCAAAAGTCAAATTGGATCAGAACATTCACAATATTATCCAGTCCCATCTAGTTGGAAGTAAGAGTCATCACGCTGAGTTTGTAGAGGTGTCCATGAGGCCTAGTACTCAAGTGACACCAGCTCAGGCCTTCCTGATGGCATTTCAGGTGAGTATGTTCCCCTAAGTAGTGATAGGCTGGGGCTCCTTCGGGTTCCCTAGCCACATTCCCTAGAAGGGACCCCTTCTAAATTTGAAGCTGTGGCCCTAGGCCCTTGAGCAGGCCCAGGTAGGCCTTTCATTAAACACAGTGGAACGTGTTTTACGTGTTAGCTTTGGCTAGAACTGTAGGGAATAGTGCATTTGGCATTTCATTTGAATTTGCTGGTTTTGACAGTTATCACTGCCAAAGGGTGTGCACTCCCACTCCGCGTCAATTGACGTGGTACGTGGTCTAGGTTACGACTGTAACTGCTGTTCCTTGAGAACAGGGAAAGAGACACTGCATCTTTTCGCCATTCCTTGGGGCCTGCCTACCAAAGAGTCCCTTCAGACAAAAGGTTATTATCATGTTTGCAAGACGCTCTTATTTACTTCCAGGTAGCACATTAATGATTCATGGGCTGTCGCCGGTCAATATGATTGCCGTGATTTGTTAGTAATTTCAGACACCTGCACGCCTGAGGCATTCCCCTTAGTGTCAATCAATGCAGTGTCTTGTTCTCAGGAATGTGTGTTTTGTCAGTTGCAATTTTTTGGTTTGTTTTCAAGTAGACAACTCATACCAGTTGGATGTCATGGATGTTTTTTTTTCCTACCCTATAATTTTACGGCAGTTTGTATGAGTCGTGCAAGTTTAGATTTTAATTGAAGTGTCAATATCATCACGCTTTCAAAAAGACTTTTGTTTTACCCCAAATGCTTTTAACCTGATAAAAAATAGCCTCTGTTGCAATCCAGAAAACAGACCTTTGAGAAGACCAACATAATAAATTGTCTATATAAACACCCAAGTATATATACCGAAATTCTGAATCTATTGTCTCTGACATTACAGATCGTTCAAAATGTGAACTTCCACAGAAATATCCTGCTCAGTGTGTAGTTTACGAGCAGTGAACACTGCGAAGGATCCTGTGAATCAGAACACAACTTGACACCACATCCCCATCCCCCAGCTAAAGGAGAAGAATCACTGATAATTGGCAGCTGGCAGTTTTTACAGGGCGAGAAGTGTGAGAAGTGATTAATGCTAATTAACGCTGGTGGGAGAGATGAGGGCAAAGAAAAACGACGAGAGTGAAAAAGAGCAAAGGAGACAGTATTCAACCATTGTTAGAGAAATCTCTGGCAGATGCACAAGAACACGTTCAATAAAATAGACGATTATGACAGATGTTTTCAGAAAAATTCTTTCCAGCCATTTTCTGTCTTTCAATTAATATATATATTAGTGCTGTCAAAATTAACACGTTACCTTTTTTCAGTTTAATGCGGAGCTCCAAAATAGGGTGTGGCTGCCTCCCATTGGCAGATAAGCACATGACACTCATGCACGATTTTTTCCACCAATCCAGTTCAGCACAAACTCTGCCCCACACCGATTCTACAGTGTTGATTTCCTACACAATGCTATGGCACAATAAATTCTAACCCCAAAACCTACCATACACCTGACCCTAACCTTAAAATAGACCAGTGAAATAGACTGCATGGTAGTTAATAAGATTAGCGATATGAGATCGCCAAGCCAGGAAGAACTGTAACTGGACCTCAATGGACAATGGGACCTTTTTAGTTGTAGTCAACGTCACTGATCCATCCTTCCCTGCAAATCTCAAGCCCCAGGACACTCTGTTGCTTAGAACACAGTGATAGAGTAAAAACGTTCCCTTGTGCTGCACTAAGATGGCTTGCAGGAGGTAAACTCAGACTCAGCGTGTGGAGACCCTGCCCCATTTTGGAGGTTCTGCTCACTTTTGGGCAGAACCTCCAAAATCTACGGTCAGCAGTTATACCTACTTGCCTTCGCTAGGTTCCCGACTGGAGTGGGTATGAGAGAGAGGAAGGGCGCTGAAACAACGACAACTGGCCACATGTAATGAGGCACACCATATTGAAGCCTAGTCACAGCCGCTGTTTAATGCTGAGTGTGCCTCGCCTTGAGGCCCGGTCTCTTTGCCTGTGCCCGCTGGTCTCCTCGTAGGTCCAGACAGGAAGCACCGGAGATGTGAGTGATGTGATCCGGAATGGAGAAGCATGCGTGATGCCACTGACAGGCTAGGATACCAGGCGACTATTCCCCTTAGGTTATATAGTCTCCCGTCACCCCTCACGTCCTGGACCAGAGAGAGAAGCGCGTGCAGCCGCCAGACCCATCCTAATCACTGCCCCTTCTTCACAATTCCCCAGCACGATGAACACCAACTCCCTTGGTAATTTCCACACTTTCTTTTTCTTTTCTTTTTTTTTTTACATTTTATGTTATTTTTATTAAATAAATGCATGTCCACTGATTCTGTTGTTTACTCCTCCCAACACTATATATATTATATATATATATATATATATATATATGATTACACTTACTTTACTGGTGCCATGATATTCAAACTAAAATTCTTAATGAAAATACAAAGAGAACAGAGCAACAGACAGAGATGAGAAGGAAACTGACAAGAGGGGAAGGAGTGATGAGGTGTTAATTCTGCAAAGTCTCACATTGATGTGTTTCTCTGATGGATGAAGAAAGTGTGTTGTCAGCTGAGCTGTAGGCAGAGAGCAAGAAAGGGTGAGCAGTCCACAATCCGCCCTGAATGCCAACAACGCCTCAGCCTGCAGCCCTCAAAATAACAACTGCTTAATAAGCAACGCTGTCCGCTAACGATCCCTGGGTCTGGATTTACAATGAATTATGATTAGAATAACAGCATGTTATTGCATGCACAGTTTAAATAAGACAATGTCTAAATTCTCCCACTATCACTTAGGGTTTGTTTAAATATCGCTGCACTGGGCTAGACGCTATTGATCTGGAAAATCAATTACTAGCTACACAGCTGATTTTGGCCAGGATTTAATAGCTCAGAGGTAATTGTACAGCACAAACTACAGTACATAGCAGGACGTCCTTAAAGATCCACAACACTTTCTCAGTATATCTAAAGCACATGGTCAGATACAGCACAGCAGTGATCCAATTCCTAATCCTGACCTTTACTATACAGTCAACTAAAATCCAGAGATGTGCAGTACATCTGGACAAGTCGGTATGGAACTCGTGATAGTCTTTTCTTCCCAATTGTGATGTACATACGATTGAAATGTCTTCTTGAACAAGAAAAATAAATTAATAAAGGGCAGGACTTGATTTTGCCCACCGGTTATTGATTGGATCATTGAATAGTAGTCTATTGCTATTGCTGTGTGACTGACAGTTTTTCCTACCCTCCCACCAGTATACATATTGTGGTGAGCAGGATGAGGCCGAGGGCCGTGAGAGAATGGCGCGAGCCCGGTGGCGTGACTGATAACGAACGACACCTGTGTTTAGCGATAGGAAAGAGGACGAAAGGAGCGCAACCAAAAATGCGCCTAAACACCATATTTGCTGGCTGTCAATGACACTGACAGGTTTCTAAGAGACGTGGCAGAAACGAAACAGTTTAGCCAATAGCCACGCCCTCTAAGAATAGTTTTTGACTAGAAGAGAAGTCGTCTTGATGGGGGAAGGAAGGGTATTTGGTTGAAGATTATAAGGTTACATTCATTTTTAAAAAATAAATAATTGCACAGATAAATCATTTATAATAAACATTACAATATTGTATATAAAAATACGAATGGTATAATTTGATTTCATGATTACTTTAATATGTGGAAACCGTGATACATTATCCATGATTATTTGTAAGGAAAATTCACATGATGGTATAATCCCAGATACTATGGCTACGTTCACACTGCAGGCTGAAACGACCTAATTCCGATTTTTTTGCCCCTATGCGACCTGTATCTGATTTTTTCATGACAGTCTGAATGACACAGATCCGATCTTTTCAAATGCGACCCAGGCCACTTGGGTATGTGGTCTAAATCCGATATGTATCCGATCTTTTGAAATGCGACTTCAATCTGAACGGCCAGGTCACATACAGTATATCCGACCCGCACGTCATTGCACGCACCTGTAGCCAGCCAATACACGATAACTCCAACGCGTTTCCTCACTGTTTTGGGCCACTGCAGACGTGTCTCTTCCCCAGTGTTGTGCCTGAATATTTATATATAAAATATATAAAATATTTAAAATATTTCATATTTTCGCGTATCATATTATTCACGTTCGCCCAAAATAAACATACTGTATTACTGCCTGATGAACATTACTGTGAACACGTTCATTCTGGTGTCTGTGAACGTGCGCTCTCTGTCAGTATAACTTTGTACAGTAGGGTGCCAGATATAGAGCCTTCCAAGCGAAATCCTGGCTAAAACACATGTAAACATGCCTTAAAATGTAGCGAATAACCACCCAATCTGGCAACACCAGCCACCAGTGTCGCACCGCGGCCGCCGGTGACAAAGCAAGGAGCGCTGCGGACACGCACTATCAATTAAACGGGTTTTATGACGAGGTCGGTGAGGATCGGAAAAATCTTACATTTATGTGCAAACTGCCCGTCGATAAAATAATTATTGTCTGTTTGCATATGGGCTGTGGCAATAATAATAATAAAACAAAAGCTCGCAACATATGAAAAAATAAAAAGAACTATTCCGCAAACAACAAGTGACGTCGTTGACCGTTGATTACTCTTCTGCGCATGCGGGTCACTTCTGGGTCATTTCACGTTCACACAGGAGATCACAAAAGGTCGCATTTAATTGGAAATGTGATAGGCCTTGCAAAAAAAAAATCGAATTTTTTCAAAAAATCGGAATTGAGCATTAAGCTCTGCAGTGTGAACGTAGCCTATGCGACACAAACCCATCAATCAACTCAAGCAATGATTTTACATCACCTCGACATGTTGAACACAACAGAATAATGAGTCTGGTTTGGTATTCTTTTCCGTTTGTCAAAAGATGTTAAGAAAAGAGCACTGAAAGCCATGGTAAAAACATCATTTGGAGCCCGCCTTTGCTCCTTACAATTTTATGGCACAATGAATGACATTTAACAATGGCCAGATGGAGAATTGACCATCCTGTTCCTGGCTCTGTCTTTAGATATAATGAGAACATTTCAGAGTCTAAACTGTCAACCTGAAGGGTAAAAGCAGATATTTTAACTAGAGGGGGTGGTATAACAAGACAGTGAGTTTGAAATGACAATGACTTGAAAGAAGTTTGAACTTTAATGGTGCGGTGGTCCTAACAGACCAGGAAAATGCCTTTCTGTTTACTGTTCGACAAGAGCACATGAACTATGAAAAGTACTAAAGTCAGTCATATATATTTATTCATATTCTAGCACAGCAATAAAACACATTAAATCAATATTAAACCAAAGGGCTGTACAGCTAACTCAAATAAAAGAAAAACAATTCATTATTACCCCCAAAAAAGTATGTTTTAAGGAGTAAAAAAAAAAAAAAAAAAAAAAAAACTTAAATGATGTGCCAATATGACGGTGGTCTTAGACTTGATGCATCTTGATGTAATGTTGCATCATGCAAGAGCTTTTATTAACTTTTATTTCAAGCTGTAGTGATTAGTTATTCCAAAGCCACCATGATCAAAGTCAGAATCTCGTAATACTGTATGTGGCTTACAGACACAATTAGAACTGGCAGGCAGAGCTGGACTGGGACAAAAAAAATAACTGCATTGCAAAATTGCATTTTGGTCCAGATCGGCCCACTACATCATAAACGCAACCGATCTTTGCACACCCTTGAATATGTATACCAACTCCTATTCCTTAAAACCACTAATGTCATGTATTATTGAGCGAGAAAGAATGAGTAAGAGTTAAAGGGTTAGTTCACCCAAAAATGAAAATTAAGTCATTAATTACTCACCCCCATGCTGTACCAACCCCGTAAGACCTTCATTCATCTTTGGAACACAAATGAAGATATTTTTGATTAAATTTGAGAGGTGGATCACTGCTACATAGGCTCCTAAAGGATTGAAACTTGGTGGGCCAAAAAGTCATTGAAGAAAATGTTTAAATATTCCATGTGACTACAGTGGCTCAACTATAAGTTTATCATGCGGCAAGAATACTTTTTTTGCGGAAATAAAACAAAAATGACAACTTTATTCGACTATTCCTTTTTTTCCTTCTGGGTCTGAACCTAGAGTTCAAGAAATTTCCACGACGCATGCGCGAGAACTGAACAAAAAGTAGTAGAATAAGCATAGATAAAGCAATTAAAAATATAATGGAGTTTTTAATTGCAGTTTCTGTCCCTTTTTTTTATCAGTATATAAAATAACCTACTTCATCAGACACCTAATGAATGAAGTCATCTATTGAAATATTTAACAACAAACAGTCAAGGTTTTATTACTTCCAATCAAAGAAGATAAGAACATATTTTACTGCTTTTTTTTTGAAAATTGAAAGCTTCATCCTGAATTCATAAAGCTTTTAAAGTCATTTGCATGTATTTATTATTATATACATTAATTGTAAATGTAATTAATAAAAATAATCAAATGTTAACAAATAAACTATATATAAAAAAGTAAATATATATGTTCAAAAACAAGCCATCATAAATAAATAAATATTTAGATAAAATCCTCTTCTCTCATTTTGTTTTCTCTTCTCTTCATTTCCCCGGCTATGGGGAATTAATTAATGCTAAAGTCTTTTTAAATTAGCAGATTTCATAGTAAACAGGAGAGAGGAAAAATCCCAAATTGTGGTCAGCATTTACACAAATTAATTAAACAACATACAATTATCTTCTGCTCTCATCTCTCTTTTGTCTAAGCTGTTCCACTCAGAGAAAATGCTGACTATTTTAAATGTGCTCTTCAGCACTGGAAACACAGAAAAGCATGCTTGCATGTCAAAATAGAGAAAGCTGGACCATAATGGATTTACACCCCATCCTTTTCAGCAACCTGTTATAAACACTATAAAAGTCATGACTTCAATTTAGTGAACGTTTTATGCAATTATGGGCAGAGCATGTGATTTAGGTGAGCTTGAAAGAGGACACATAAGTAGTGGGCTAAGGGTCACTCAATCTCAGATACAGTAAACACATATAGATTTTTACTAAATTAAATTTTTACACAGATTTTTTTATAGTGTAAATATATAGATTATGTAAAGAAAAACAACCTTCACCACACCTTGGGTTGAATTTCCATGAATTAATTATATATATATATATATATATATTTAAACATTAAAAATATAATAGATGTATTATAAGCGGCAGAATTTCAGTTGTGTTGTGGCAATTCCCCCTTCGCAGGGAATTTGATTGACAGGTGATCTGACCAATTATAATCTGCCATTCAACAAATAGCAAATTCACCTATAAGCATTTTACACTAAAATTAAGGGGTTGTTCACCTAAAAATTAAACAAATGATTTATGCAAAGTGTAACTGAGAAGACTTTCAGATTTTTAACAATCAATTTATATGCCCAAATTTTTGTAATGGTTTTGTTTTAAACTGTATGCCGTTTCACCAGTGTGAGGATGAGAGTAGCCCCATAAAGTCTATTTCAACAAATATTTTTTATGTCCATAGAATAAAAGTCAATCAAGTCTGTCAGACCCTAAAACTAACTTTTATTGAATGAAAAAAAAGTTTAAATATGTTTTTTTAAATATTGGATATGTTTATTCGTATATACGTAATATTTATATATACGTAAATTCAATAAAGTACCATTTCTTTAAAGCCAGCCCAGCATTCTGGGCTGGCTTTAAAGGTAGGTATTGAGTTAAGAATGGAGAATCCGTAGCTGTGAGCGAGAGAGAGTAATGAATGTCAGTGTATCTCCATCAATTTCCATCCATCAGGACTTCTTCTCTCTCTCTCTCTCTCTCTCTCTCTCTCTCTCTCACACACACACACACACACACAGGTCTAGAACCTCTGTATCATTAGCCTGTGGAAAAACCCGAGGAGCAGGCCTCATAACACCACTGCTCTGGGACATCACTGGGTCAGAGGAAAGAGCAAGACAACCACTCAATTTCACGCTCACCTTTAGCTATTATTGATGAGGTAAGAAACGTGTAGAATATAAATGTGGGAAAACAGAAACCAGAGGTTTGGTTTGAGGTAATTATGCCCATTGTGTATTTTTACAAGACACGGTGCAGTCCACGATTTAAAAAGTACATTACAGCAAGAGACATTATGGGTCAACCGAGCTTAAACCAAATAAACATGTTGTTTTGAGCCTTTCTAAAACAGTATTGTGCTTTCGGGGAAAATCAATATGCTGTCCTGTTCTAACCATAATAACGCTATAGTTTACCTAGAGTAAGACAGGTTACGAGATCATAGATTTCACTATGCATTTTATATTCAGCAGATCATTGCTGAAGATTGACAGGTATCTATTCCATCATTCATTTAGTCCTCCTTAATCTCTGAAACCCTGACAGTCTGTATTGTAATGTGTGATGTTTAATTTAGCACTCCTTTTATCATTCATGTAATGGATCTGTCGGAAACTAGCTGGAGAGACTCCAAATACATTAAAAAATGGTTCAGCACTGCTATTATTAATAGTAAGTTCAACTTTGATACAAGTTTTCTGAATAGATCACAGAGATGGTACAAACATCTGTTGAATCTGTATCAGATCTGGTCCATGCATCCTGGATGTATTTAGGAGACAATAATAATAACAAAAATATGTATTACATTAAATTGATCAAAAGTAGCAGTAAAGGCTTTTATACTGTTACAAAAAAAATCTATTTCAAATAAAAGCTGTTTAATAAAGTTTAAAATTTGTTTTTTAAATGCATCAAATTGTTTGCAAAAAATATTAGTACAAATGTTTTCAACATTGATAAGATATGCTTCTTGAGCACCAAATCGCATAATCCAATGACTTCAGGACTAATTGCAATCAAAAAAAATTAATTACAAATGCAAGTGACGATAATATTAAAATATAAAAGTCATTTTAAAATGTCCTGACACGTAAAAGACAAAAAAAATCTTGGCAAGGCAAAACTTTTTGAACGGTTGTATTAATGTAGGCTATGTCATCATCTTAATGATTTTGTTATCAAGTCAACCACCACATTGAGAAGAATGAGAGGACAAAATGACTGTATACACCTGAAGATAAAAATAATGTGCAAAATAGGCGCATTGTTAAAAACAAATACTGGAAAAAAATATATTTCTTATTGTCTTATATGTCTTATTTTACATTAAAAAAATCTAAATATTGTTAAAATGAATAAGGTATTCAACTTGCAGTTTTCTGAAAATATAGCAAATTGTTGTTTTGTTGTTTATATGACGTTTATTATTTGAAACGACCTAAGGAAAACCATATGCCAATGTGTTAGGAAAAGCAATTGCACTTCTGTAAATTATTATATTTTATTAGATACCGGAAAAAATTAAAATAGGACAATAGGTAAAATACTATTTTGCAATTAATGCAAACCACAGAGAGAACGCCTACAGCTTGCTTGAGTGCGGACATATTGAGACTAAGATAAACTGTGTATGTGTATTCAGCACCTTTAACACAGTGTTGTTGAACTGCAGCGCACTGTACACAAAGAGAACAGGTGTGAACCAGAGAAGTTCTGCACAATGGCTTTTTGTGGGTAAGCATTGTCATGACATTGCATCATTGCCCTGCTGAAACTTACACAGATAAAAAACAACTGCTTACTGGTACCAGAAAAGAAAGTTGAGGATGGATAATGAGGACTGAATGCTGCTTTTTTTAAATGACACCAACATACTTGAGCCTCAAGAGACGACAATGACAGTTCTCGTCTTTGCTCTTCCACCGGGCCACTGGAAAGCTCCCTAGCATCTCTGGACCACAGCTGTGGCACAGGGTCATTGAAAGTTGGCTGTTTTGTAGCCTGTGAGCCAGAGAGTCCCAATTAAACAGCCCCACCTGTTCTCCAGAGGTTCAGCAACCCATCTGTCAGCCTGCTGGCCTGCCATAGACAGCTCACCTGCTGCAAATGACTTGTGAGGCGTGTGTGTACTCTAGGTCTCTAAAATCATCACAATTTCCAAATGCTCCCTGTCTCCCACTGACAGCACTTTGCTAACTCTCATATGAAAGAAGCATTTCCAGGTATTAAAATATGTTAAGCGGTTACAAAAGATGCCCCAAGGGAGCATTTTAAAACATCTGTAGATCAACACTCTGGGGCTCAGGGAGATGTTCTTGATTGGTATCCATTTAGACACAATGAAGAGATACATTAAAAAGTAAGCTAACAAAAAGACACCACATGAATCCTCTTAAAGAAAAAGTCAGAAATGAGCATAACATCTAATGCTGTGTTCATACCAAATGCTAATTTAATTATTTGCGCAAGTAGATTACAAAGTCAATAAAAAGATGCAAAATAGACGTGAAATCGTGCCGGGTGGGGAAAATTACGTAAGTTGGGCGACGCCGGTCAATTTGTCTTCCGCTCAATTTGAAAAATAATTTCACAATCTGGTTATTTATTTGTACTCTTATGAAGTTTTGGTAATGAACTTTTGGTTATAGTCAGTTTCCTTTGTTCCTAGTTTCCTAACTGCCAGTCATCAGGTTCCATGGACATTTGTTAATCATCACAGCTGTTATGATCACTGTGTAGTCCTGTGTTCTCACTTCACTTGTCCGGTCTTGTCATGTATTACACGCTGTTACGTTATCTGTTCTTCATCAATGGCTACTTGAGTGTTTTATAATAAATACTTTTGTTTTGTACATTTTGAATATTCATCTTTTTCATCTCTACACCTTGACGTTACAATAGGAGAGGCCACAAGGTTTAAAAAAAAAAAAGTGAAAATATAGTGCAGGTCAAAGGGTCAGTAAGAACCAGAGATTTCTAGCACGGCTCTGGGCACGACAACACAGCAAGCTCAATCCCACAGGTTTACTGGACAACCCTGTTTGATGACATAATGATGTACGAGTACCCATTCAACTCTCCTCTTTCTCCTTGCTCTAAGGAGCAGGTGTGCAGATCAGTGCCTCTTGATCTGTCAGTATAAATACAAAAATAGCCATAACAATTCAGCTGAGACTGAGACTCCAATGACCAAACCATTGAACTCCAAATTGACCTTGACCACCATTTCAAGGATCCTGACATTTATAATTAAACTAAAAGCCTCTCAAGGTGAACTAGTCAATGATAGTATTCCATGATCATTAAAGCAATAGTTCAAAACTGAAAGAAAGGGGCATTTTCATTCAGCATCCAGCAAGTTTTTAAAGTAAAAACTTCTCATGGTACTGTATTGAACCATATGTTGCATTTTACGCCAGTTGTTGTATTCTACAGTAAGTTCTGCCCGATGGTCCAGAGTCAGAGTCAAAAACAACCCCCCGCTTGGAGATTTTGTTACGGACCTTTTCGTTAAGCAAGTTGTTTTGCAGTGGTATTAAATTGGAATCAAGAATTGTTACATTTTGCTGGTATCTAAAAGTTTGTTTTATTTATTAATTGAGATTCAAGATTACATGGGTCAAAAAGAATGGGAACAATAACTTTTATTTATTGTGGGGACAAAAGTAAAAGTCTGAACCACAGGCCTGACTGTGCCAATAGAAAAATCCTTAGGCAGTGCTATGTAGTCGATGTTTAAGCAGATAATGTGTTTATTTAAGTTATATAAATATGTACTTTTCTTTATCTTTAAGTTATATTTAAAGAATACAGGAGAAAATGCTTTAGAAAAAATTATACATGATTAGTGATCAATATTTATGTTTACATTTAATCACTCAGCAGATGCTTTTATTCTTACTAATGAGGAGATCAATAGAAGCAATTAAACCAACAACAGGGCAACAATATGGAAGTACTGACTTTAGGTATAGGGATGCAGAGCCAGTGGTTGTTATGTAGGCAAACATAAGTGCCTTGAATTTGATGAGAGCGGCAATTGTCAATGCGTGCAATTTTATGAAAAGTGGTGTGAAGTGTGCTCTCTTAGGTTTGTTAAAGACCACACTTACTTCAGCATTCTGAATCATTTGCAGAGGATTGACAGTGCATGGCTGGAAGGCCTGCCAAGAGAGCATTACAATAGTCCAGTTTGGATAGAACAAGACCTTGGACAAGGAGTGGTGTAGCATGCTCCGATAGAAAGGGCCTGAACCTCCATGCTCTTTAAGGCAAATCTGCAGGACCGCCAGTTCTAGCAATGTGGTTGTGGCAAGCAGGACGAGGCCGAGGGCCGTGGGATAACAGTGCAAGGCCGGTGGCGTGATTGCTGATGAGCGACACCTGTGCAACGCACCGGTCTCGTATAATCAATAACAACTCCAAGGGTCCTGGCTGACCTTGATGGAGTTATGGATGACGAACCTAGCTGAATGGAAAAGTTGTGGTGGAGTGTTGGGTTGGCATGGATCACAAGCAGCAAGGTTGAGTTGCAGGTGCTGGTCCTTCATCCAGCAAGAAATATCTTTCACTCAGGCAGGCCAAGATGTGAGAAACTACAGTTGGATCATATGGCTGAAATGTGAGGTAGAATTGTGTGCCATCAACCTAACAGTGATATGAAAAAACATGTTTCTGAGTGACAGATCCTAGATGTTGCGACTTCAGACCCACCTGAGAGGTAAGACTTGAACCAATGGAGAGTGGTTCCTGACATTCCTTTCGCCATAAGGGTTGACATGGGGATCTTTTGGTCAACTGTGTCAAAAGCAGCAGACAGATCCAGCAAGATGAGTACTGAGGATTTGCAAGGTGCTCTTGATAACCTCAGAGATTCAATAACCAAGAGCAAGGCAGTCTCTTTGGGTGACCACTTTTGAAACCAAACTGTATGTAAGCAACGTAGAAACTTGGTTGAACACAACTCGTTCAAGTGTTTTAAAAATGAACAGAAGAAGGGATACAGGTCTGTAGTTTTCTAAAAGTACTGGATTTAGAATCAGTGGGTTAATCCAAGCCTGGGTTATGATAAACAACTACAATGTTGATTTTAATAGGGCTGGTGATAGTAATTACATGTGATTCAAAGTAGCTATTGTCACACGGCAGTTAAAAAGTGGAGAAAATTAGTCGGAGAGGCCTGCAGGTGTGACAGTGTCCTCTGGTCTGATCTAAGTCTCAGTCAGGGCCATGAGGTTGAGATCTGAATGACTAGTAATAGATGTAAACAAGTCTGATTTGTTTGCGGCAGACTGGCAATTCCAGAGACAAATGAGCAAAGAAAGTAATGTATAGAAAATATAGGGAAAGTACGCAGGTTGTTAGGATTATGCTGCCTCGGAAGTGTGACATGATTTACGAGTGTTAGAAATAGTAGGGATTTGGAAGCACGTGGTGAAGAAAGGTCACAAAAACAAACAGATGATAACAAGCTCTATAAAAGAGGAAGGAAACACAAAAAAACAATACTCAAGTGCCTTGTCGGTGTCCTTGTTCGGTGGACTTGCACAGGTAGACTTGATAGCCTTTACACTCTTCTGTCTTTACACAATGAGGGTTTCACACACGAGGGCTGCCACGTCCACTGCCACAGTATACCAATTAATTATAAACCCACATGTCACGACTTGGTTTTTAACAGAACGAGCCTGACAAACCAGGGGACGCAGGACAAACAAAATGTTTAGCAATGACAACTGTGCTAAATTCTAATGAGAATAGAAACAAATATACTTACAGGATGCTGCTGTCCACTTCTGTTGCTTGACTGCTTCTCCTAATAAGTGTTTGTTAACACTGTTTAAGTACTTTAACTGGCTTTGGCCATACCTTAGTATTTAACAGAAAGAAACTGCAAAACCACATGACTGCACAAGAACTAACACAACTTCAGCATGGTAAACATGCTGCTTGACTACTTCTCCTCAGTGAATCAACAACTGATTCACTGTTAATCAGACCAAATTGAATTGTGTATAAATTAAAACATTGTTTGCAAAAAAACTTTTTTAAGAACAATCAAAACCCAGCGAATAGTGTAAATTCATTGAGATTCACAATTCTTTTTTTTTTCAAAGGAATTTTCCTGTTTTATTCTTTAAATAATGTTGACCCAAAAATTCACAGCCCCAATCACTATTGCTTTAAAAAAGACAACATTTTCTGAAAAATTACATTTGTTACTTTTTTGAAGCTTGATAGCAGCAGTCAACATTCACTTTCACCGAATGAAAAATGAATAGCCTACTGTGTTGCACAGAAAAACAACCTATTCACATTTAAAGCAACATGATAGTGGTGGTTCCTTTTTGGCTTGACTATTCCTTTAACAGATCTAGGCTACCAGCACTTAAAGATTCTAGATCCTTTAGCAGAGCTACGTAGAAAACAGACCTTTAAAAAAAACAGAACAAAAAAGAGAAGAACAAAAGAAGAAAGAACTACTGCAACCCAATTATTTCCCCTTATCTCAACAACCCCAGAGTGAAAACAGACAACAGAAGCACCTTTAGGTATCCAACTGCATTCAATGTAATCTCTCTATCCCCATTCTACTGTCGTCAACATGCTAGCTCAGTGTTCTCACTATCAGCCGTAAGATTCAAGGGAAAGTGCATCACTGAGAGTTTTTCATTGTGGTTTGTTGTTGGTGGTGTTGGTGTGGGTATGCAGTGTCAGCATGTTGTGCCGTAATGAGGCTGAACAACTACACAGAACCTATCACCAACCACCAGCCAATGTTCACAAACTGCTGCCTCAAGTATACTCTGGATCAGCCCACTTAGCTTTCAATGTAAACAAACACACCTCACTCACCACTCTTAGAAAAAGACTGGTCCAATAGGTGGTTTATCCTGAACATATAACCTGCAAATATAGAATACGATTCAGTGGGCAGACTTGCAGAGTTTCCATTTTTACTCAACATGCCCCATTACCCAGCACAAGCTCAGGCACAAAAGGAGACATGTTTCATTAGGTAACAGGTTCTGTTCGCCCCAGTGCAGTACCTGTGATGTGACCAGAGCCATCATAATCAAGTCCATCCCTATGGCCCTTTAGCAGAGGTCCCTTGCCAAATAAAAAATTCTAAAATATTATATAAAAATAAATAAATAGCAATATAGATTATTATCTGTAAGAAGCCACATCATCTGTCATTATGAAGGAGTAAAACACTTTATTAAAATGTTGTCTTTTGTTGGACAAGAGGTTCATAAATGTTCGAAAAGATTTTTGACGGATTATAAGCAACCCGCAACTCGCTGTGCTTTCAGCTGTAGAAGCATTTATTACTGATGACAGAGCCGTGCATCCGCTTTGCAACATTCGCTTTGTGATTTCATAATCTAGAAATTAAAAGAAATCATTTTGCAGCCTGTGTGGTCTAGCAACTCTCCGTTGTTGGACTCAACTCATCTCAACTATTCGTGTCCCCGCTGCACCTCCAGAAGAAGTGAGTGTAAAATTGTATTAACCCAATTGTTGTCAAGCCAACACACATGCGTTGTGTCAAAACCACTGATCAATATAATGATTATTATCAGTGCTAAGTGGTCAAAAAGCAAAGAATGGAGGGTAGGGGGTTGAGCAAAGCTCATTATCATTTAAAGACATATGCACTTTTTTGCTGTTTTTGACCAGGTAAAATATAGTTTTCTTATAATACTAATGAGAATTTTTGAGAAAGTATATTACAAAGTTTTCATTTAGACCCTAAATCTTGTACAAAAAATGGCATTGTATGACTCCTTTAACATAACGACAGCGGAGTTGTGACGGTTCCGTGTGATTTCCATAGGTGATTTCCTTGCTACTTGAAAAAAAAGATAATGCTGCTAGGCGAACAACGGTACTTTCGAATCGGCTTTGGCCGCGACTCTGGAGGACATGGAGTTATGAGGAAGTCACTTAAGTCATTCTTAAAAAAGGTAGACGTGTTCAGAGTTTTGATGTGATGAAAATTTTAATATATCATTCATCTACAGCCGTTAGTTGCTTTGGTAGGTTGTAGCGCTATCCTATTGAGTGCAGAGGGATTTTGAAAGGCCCCATCACGTTTATCATGACCCTCGGATTGAGACATGGCAATTGTGAGTTCCCAAACCTAACATCTTGATGCAGGTCTGGCTTGCCAGGCTAATTTCATAATCGTAATGAGCCAAATGGGTTAAAGGGCCATTTCAGGTTAATTGAGATTAATCATGCAGTCGGTTTGAAAGGCATATCTAAACTAAACTACTGCAATTGGGTGCATGCAGAAAGAAAACAGGAGGAAACAAGACGATACAGAGAGGGGGGGGAAATGCTGAAAGACAGTGATGGCATAAATTTAGCTGAAAAATAAACCAAGCATGGCCGTTTAATTGGCCTCTCTAACTTGGCTAGTCCCAAATCTCTTGGGATCCTGAAAGCCCCTCATCTGGACAGCCATCAGAGAGATAGAGAGAGAGAGTGAGAGAGAGAGAGAGGGAGGGGGTGGGGGGCATTATACTTGCGCTGAAGGAATGAGCTTTTTTTTACTTGAGCCAATGTGACACTACCTAGCAATCACACAGAACACCCAAGCAATGCCCTAGCAATACCCCAGCTCCCCTTAGCAATGCAGCTGTAAGTTTTCCAAAGACAAACACCACTCATATAAGTATTACTATATTGACTATGTCCACATATTACTCCAGTACTTCTTGCCTCTCTACACTGTCTACCGGTCAAGTTCCATGCGGATTTAAAATTTTTACTTTTGTTTTTTTAAAAGTTCTACAACATGGATGCGCTCTCTTGTAATCTCCTTAGTCAATATACTAGGTCTCTTCAGGCATCATATCAATTTCTCCTCTCAGTTCCTCCTTCACATCTTAAAACTATAGGTCACCGGAAATGTTCTATGACTGCACCTAGGCTCTGGAATAGTCTTACCTTTCACATAAGAACTCCCCCTCAATTTCTATGTTTAAATCTTCTTTAAAGACTTATTTTTATTCTTAATGTTTTAATTCTGTTTCGGGGTGTATAATTTTCGTTTGTCCAATTGGTTTTGTGTTGTAAGTATGTTCTTCCTTTGTGTCAAGAGTAGTGTGAGCGTTTGGAGTATGTCAGAAATAGAACGGGGCATCAGTTTATTGTTAGACATTTGTTGAGTTGCGCTAGATACACTCTAGAGAGAATCACTAATTATAATGGGTTCTATCTGCTTTTGTACGTCCCCCTGTCGCATTGTACAGCACTTTGGTTTTAACATCTGTTGTTTTTAAATGTGCTTTATAAATTAATTAATTAAACTAAACTATTTACCTTTGTTCGTTGTTTTAAACAACAGTACAACTCCCAAACAATGTTTTACAGCTGTGAAGCACTACAAGATTTATTTGGAGAGAGTGTTGATGCATTACTCTGATTGGGTTTCATTCATTGCCTTGTTTCCTCTGATTTCCCTTCCTCTCTCAATTCCCCCAGTCCTCCTCAGATTCTGTAATCTCAACACACCTATTGCTTTTCTTTGTCTTTCCTCCCAATGATTAAGGCTCAAAAGAAATGTCTTCATTGTCGATAAGAGGCCACTGTACAGCAATTCTTGATACAATATGTGCACATACTAGACTGAATGCCAGCCCGAACCACGCCCACAACATTTTTTGGTCGGGAAGTTCAGTCTGGACTCGAATCCACTGAGAAGTAATTATGACCGGATCTGAAATCGTCGGGCCAATCAAATTGCCAGGGTGGGCTTTATACGATGATGGGTAGATGATCTGCAGTTACTTAATCATCACGTTATCAAAGACTTTTGATAACGCTTGGGTTGAAGTGGTTTCCCTCAAAGTTGACTGCAGCCGGAAAATTGAGATAGATTCCGCTATCGCGTCTGTTGTAAAAGAAATTGACAGCGCATTAATTTTAAAAGATAAACAGAGAACTGCAATCAAGGCATTTGTCGATAGAAAAGACGTGTTTGCCGTCCTTCCTACAGGATTCGGCAAAAGTTTAATTTATCAGCTGGCTCCGCTAAGAAGATGGGACGCAATGAAAACCCTGTGGTCGTTGTGGTTTCTCCTTTGGTCACACTCATGGAGGACCAAGTAAATGAAGCAACACTCAGTGGTGCTTATACGTCATGACCAGCCCACATAGGTTGCAGCATTTGCTGCAGAGCAACCAATAGGCACACAAGTGTGCAGCAATGCATTTTAAATAAAGGAAAAATTAAAAGGATAATTTTTTGGCTTTAGGATTCTCAAGAAAAGGGATTTTCACGTAGCGTAAGCTAGCCTACGCAACACTCCTTCCCTCTTCTAGAGAGAACTGAGGTTACGTTAGTAACCGTGTGCTGTTTTCCTTGCTTAAAACCCCGGTCTTAAAAAGATAAAAAAGTAAAAAGATGAAAAGTAGTATAATTAAATACATTTATGGTGAGATTACTACATTTTATGTGTTCATTTTTACCACGAACTGTGCGCTGTCACTTTAATTCAGCGTTTGCAGCACAGCAAAAATAGACTCGGTGCGCAAACGATCGCTGCACTGCTGTATACGCACTGCACCTGGAACAGATCGACGCACTGCATCGATCACTGCATGAAATCTCTAAGCTGTTAACATGGGTATGGAATACATATGCACCGCATACGCACTACAAACGGAGTATGGGTGAAATGGGCGCAACACTGTGCCATTGTGCATCCACTGTGAAACATGACTTCCTATTCCATCTGTGAATCGAGAAAGTCAACTTATTGGCATTCAAGTGTCCCAAACATTATCTTTCAGCTGGCATAAACTCATTCTCACTTTTCCACGCCAAGGCAGATCAGATTCCTGCCTTCATTAATTATTCATTGCTTCTGATGTCCAAGCAGCAGGTCAATCATGAACAATATGTTACGAATCACTAAACTCTCCGAGCAGCACGACGTAACCAAAATGATTATGATAGCTTGAAGAAAATCCCATCTCACTTTATACTAAGGGCAACGATTCATATACAGTGCTGACACTGCTTTAAAAAACCTTCAAGAACAGAATTTGAATAATTCAAAAGAATAAGGAACAACAAAAACAGAATAATAAACAGGATGGTGTTTGAGGCATGATGAACTGAAATAAGCATCTCTTATGAGAAATGTACACATTCACATGCACATACATCAGCATACATATATCTTCATCAGCCACCACGTGTCAGTTATCTGAAATTCCCATTCAGATGTCTGCAGTGAACTCAAGTGTCATAGAGGTGTGAAAAACTCAAAGGTATGAGATTTTACCGGAGCAAGAAAAATCCATTAGACTCAAACTCATACGCTTTCACCAGAGCAGTGAGAACAACCAAAAGGATTAAACTTTAATTATGGAGTCACACTCCATTCTACCTCAAGGCTTTAGAACAGCCCTACACCTCTTTCTCTCTTTCTCACCCTCTCTCTATAGGCAATGCAGTACAAAATATGTTAATATGCTGTAATATGAGAGTGGTGGATCGAACATCACCTCAGGATTATTCTCAAGTAACACAGATGAATCTCATCAAGGAGGAGGACAACAGATGGATGCGGTACCACGCTCTAAGACAGAATACGTAAGAAAGTGAACAGAGATACTAATAATCTGGGGAGGAAATAAGTAATTAGAAATCATAGATGTATCATAGAAATGGAGGAGTCTCTATGCCACTTTTCGTCAGGGTTGTTGTAAAGAAAAAAAAACATATTTGCTTCAACGTGCTTTTATAGCTGTGGGGCTCTACACCGTCAGTTTTCTTAGGGGTGTAATAAAAACACACAAATAGGCCACAATTGTAACAGATTTGTCAGCAACCTCTGTCCTGACTTATGTTATAGCCTGATGCCCGGAAACCTGGTACAATAAGATTCCTCCATTAAATCTGAGTTAAGATGAAGTGGCAGGAGGGTAAACCGAGCACGGTCAAGACTGATTATATTACACTGTAATCATTGTGGTTTAAATCAATCACCCTCTGCTTGATGAGTTCAATTACTTGTCCATACATTTGTATGATATTGCTTAGCTGGAAATTACACAATTGGAAAATTCAAAGAGACAGTCAGACACCGTTTTATTAAATCACTGAGAACGCAATTATTTATGAAGTTTGAAGGACAAAGAAGGCAAAATCAATAAATAAAAAATGCTCACTGCCACAATACCAAGGTGTTTTGTTTGGTTGCTAGGATGTTCTCTGTGGTTGGATGCTAGGTGGTTTCATATTGAATCAAGTTTAAAAAGGCCAAGTTTGTGGTATTAAGGTCCCTAGATACGGTTCTGAGCTTCTTTTAATGGAAGTCGGATATAGAATGTTTTGTGCGTTTTATTGTTCGCCAGGCCCAACTTATTTTAGAAATGTAATAGCAAAGCATTCCTCAAAAGCTTAATACTCAAAATCAAAGTATGAGCAACAGTAATACTCTTAGCTAGCACCACTATTTAGACAATAAACAGATGATACATTCACATATGAAGCACTCAGTATAGCTACATAATTCAAAAAGGAAACTCTAAAATAAATCATTAGTTCATTGTATCATGAAATCAAAATGAAGATCAGTATAAATGAAGCTGTCAAACAAACCCCCGAAACATCAAGACGCAAAGAGAACAGAGAGGCGTCTGCCTGAGCTTCTCTCAAGTGTTTGGAGCTCCATTGAAGAGCTGTCAAGAATTTGCTCGAATGAACTTCATCTGTCTCTTCACCATGTCACAACAAAGTTGATATCAATAATTCATCTGACTGCATAACTCTCTTCAGAGTCTGTTCTGAAACAAGAAAAAAAAAATTCTCGGGCTTCGGGTCTTTTTTAAATGATATTCTCTCTGTGCAGGCACTGTGGGTTATGGAGGAGATCATTTGAATATATATCTACATGACTGTGTCCTTTAAAAAAGCTAGGGAATCAGGGCAAATGTAAGAATGTTCCTGTGAGACAGTCGATCTGACAGGCAGGTTCTGTCCTAACTCCCCTGAGCCGTTCCTTTTAAAACATTTGTCAAAAACACTGTCAGCCCTCTTAAAACTCCTGGTTTGTATATACATCTCCAAAAATATATTTAAACAGCCCCAAGCTAACAGAGATCATTCGGCGAGACAGCAATAAAAATAAGGGGAATAGATAGGAGCTAAAAAAAGAAAGGACAAGTCAAGACATGCCAGGAATATCGTTACTGCATGATGAGCAGACTCAAACTGGTCAAGTAAGAGTAATGACCAAAACTCGGGTCGGGTTTTATGAGACAACGCAGCAAAATAAAAAAAAACAAGCATGCATTCACTACATTTCCAAAGTTTGGGGTCAGTAAGGTAATACTTAAAGTTATATATTATACTAATACACTTCAAGAACAGTTGTCAGAACTGTTCAAGAACAGTTGTCAGGACTCAGGACATTTCATTCTGTTCACTATTTTGCTTGAGTTCCTGTAGCCCAGAACCCCCAATTTAATATTTTTATTCGTATATTTCGAGTATTGTGAGCTTTCTGTGCCCGGTACAGTATTTCATAAACAGAGTAAAGTAATTTACAGTTTTACAAAACAAAACATGCTGTTTTTTTGCAATTTCACAGCACAACTGTTTTCAATAACTAAATATACATAAGCAGATGTGTTGAATAGTGAAATGTAAATATATTTAAATTATTTATAAATATCAAAGGTTCCTATATGGGTCATTTTTGACCCATGTGTGTAAAATTGATGTAGAAATACAAAAACTGTGCTAAAAAAGGAAAAATAAATATAATGATTTGTGGAAATTAAAAAACAAGATATTCAATGAATACCTGGATTAATAAATGATAAAACACATTTCTTTCAAATATTCAGCAAAGAAACATGAATATGGGTCTTTTTAGACCCATGTTGCACATTAGAAGGGTAGTGACACAAAAACTATTTTTATTCGAAAAGTAAGAAAGTAAATAATGATTTGCAATGATTTAAAACAAGTTAATTGAGAAATACCTGGAATGCCGAATGATGAAATTCATTTCTTGCAAAGATATAGAAAATGAAAATGAAGTCTGGCCTATTTAGACCCATGTTGTGCATCAAAGGGTTAATAGGTTTTTGATTTCGATTAGACCAGAGCAGAACTGCGCAGTGGAAACATCAAGCCAAAGCAGAACAAATTATGTGTGTGAGCAATAAAGTACTGACTATTAAAACCAAATTGCTGAACCTCATCTTAGGCTCAAAATCACTTAAGAGTCATTCAACTTTGACAGCAGTATAACTATTAGCCTGTTAATAAAATCCCAGCATGCATCTGTGTTAATGATTCTATCAAGTAGCTCAATGGACTGTAACTAAAACAAATAAAATGCAAATGCAGGCTCCAGATCTTATCTATTTTTATATTTATTTTTCATTTCTCTCTGAATACATGCAATGATTGAATAATGGCTATAATTAGGACTGCAAGACATATGTTGATTGACACAGCCAGCCTAAAACTGATTTAATGTGATTGTTATGACACACCTCATTCATCTTGATATGGCTGCTGAAGCGGTGAATGACACTCTGATATATGGGGGTTCAAGATTTATTATCATAAAGAATCAGATTTAGATGTTGGGTAAGGACAATTTATCTTTGTTGGCCATGGATTGTCTCTTTGCATGAAATTTAGCGCCACCGTTCTGAATGGTGCGATAAGAGGAGTAATTTAACAAGTGGTCCTTTAGTATGGCTGACACATAAGGGGGAGAAAAAGCCTTTCACTTTCAAACCACTATGGCTGGCATCAATTGACAATAATGAACTCGCACAAACATCTTGAAACAAAAATCACTACTGATAAGAGTGGCTCTACAGTCTACCAAATCAACAAAAAATGGTTACGAATCAACTTGTGTTCAAAGAAAAACGCTAGTATAAAAGCAATCTGTAACAGCCTATTTGTCAAAAATGTGTTCTAACATCTCCAAAAGACAATCCTTTATTTAACTATGCCACCACCCACCCTGTTCTGGACTGAATGAATCATATAAGCTTAAGGCCCTTTCACACCGAACGCGATTTTGACGCGCGAATAATTCGCGCGATGGTTTTATTTTTTGATCAGCTGTTTGTGTAATGAGTGCTTCCACACCGAACGCGAATCTGCTGCGGCGAAAAAACGACTTTTATTTTTTTCGCTTCGATGTCGATTTTTGAGGCGAAAGAAAAGGCTTCAGCCAATCATATACAGGGAAACAAAGGTGACGTGACCGCAGCAATGACGGACGGACTTTCTGATTGCTTGTGTGTCGAGTCTGTGAATGAATATCTGAAACAAGGACTGGTGGGACGTTGTGCTCGTTCGTTCGTATCGAGCCCAACCGGGTGTTTACAAGGCTTTTCAGTCCATTTGAGCCTTCAATCCGTTTACTAAAAGTGTTTATTTGATTGCATGTAAACGTAGCCCCTGATGAATGGGACAGCTCACCTTCTGCCATGTTTCTAGCTCCGGTAGTGGGTGCCCCAAACCTTCTTTTCTGCTTTTAAATAAAATAAAAAGCTTGTCTTCACTGGATGATAATGATGGTGATGAAGAAGCTATGTTCCACGTCCCGCAAGTCATAGCCCTGTACCGCATTTTTTTGTCTGCATCCTTTTATTTAATCGTCCTTTAAATAACAATTCTACACTTTAAAAAATGTAATAAGAAAACAGAGAAAATGCACAGCACAGACGTTAATGGAGCCATCACAAACAAACAAACTCTTCGTGGAGAGAGTGTTTGCTCTGATGAATGCTGCGTGGACAAGGAACCAGGCAACTGTGTGGACCTAAAGTGAACTGGTGAAAGTGAGCTCCACCTGCCAGTAGTTACTGCGAGTTACTGACATGCACATAATTAAAAAGAAGGTCCAATCGAAGCTGCCAGATCATCAGACAAACAATATAAATTCAAAATGCACTGATCGAATCCGGTAAGAACTCATTCATCTTTATCTTTCCTAATGGACTTATGTGCTTATTTGAAAATGTGCTATTTAGAGATTGGGATTTTTTTTTTTATAAAGCCTATTAAAGCATCATGTTAACATCACTGCAAAAAGACATCTAATATAAAATCTATAATTTATTCACCTAGTAGGCTATAATAATAAGTATAGAGTAGCCTACGTTTTCTGATGAAAATCAGGTCTGCTTTCTGATGAAAATCAGGTCTGCTTTCATCGGCGCGAATGTTTTGGAATGTTGAAGTTCTGAACGTCGCAAATTCGCGTCGCGGCTGATGTGAATGGTTTTGACGCGAAATATTCTCACGCGAACTATTCGCTTTTTCGTTTCGCTTTTCCGTTACGCATCCGGTGTGAAAGGGCCTTTATTCGACAGGTAAAGTGCAGCGCACAGCTCCAAAATGAGCCCTCCGAGAGGACATAACTTAAGACATAACAATTGGTGACCTCCAAAATCCTTAAAGGAGCTGGAGAGCCACACAGCGAGCACAACGCAAATGGCAATGTTTCTCCCAGGAGGAAAAGTTTGTTCTATTGTGCAAAGCAAACACCGTTAGACCCACAGATCCACAGTGGTGTGGAAATCAGAGTAATTTGAGTCCAGGAGGCCATTGGATATGTAGAGAGGAGATTGTTCCTGTGATTGAGAGGTTGTCTTGGACTAAGATGGAGCTCCAATTCAAACTGTGCCATGGATTACAGACAAATGTGCCAAACAGCACACGCCAATTCAGAACACCTCATTGAGCAGCGATTTCTTCCAGTCTCCCTTCCCTTTTCATTTTCTCTTTCTCTCTTTTGTTCTTGCACCCAAGCCCTTATTCAATTTGTCCTTTCCCATTTGGTCAGCCTGATGCATGCTGTCCCCATAAGAGGCTTCCAATGAGCATATCCACATTCTATGCTCCTGATTTACTCATTCATTAAATGAGTGATGATTAGTTATGGGTAATCAGTTCAGAGGTAGGACAGAGGTATCATCCTGCACTTTCAATGGTCCATTTGTTTAGGGCCATTAGGAAGAGTTGGTAGTAGCTTGTGGTACAATTAACTCTAATGCCCTTACACTACACAGCATATGGCAGGGAAACTCTTCAATGCTTTGGTAATGGATACACGTTTCAGGTCCACGAGAACTACTGGGTATATATAATCAGCATAAATATTCAATAATATTCCCACACAGCAGTTGTTTAAAGAGTAGCGTGCTACTTTATTCAGTATTTTATTTAATTTGACAGGAATAAAAAAGAGGCTGTGAAGGATTGACTACACTCTCTTCAGTGGGTTGGACTACAAGTTGGCATTGATTATTCAGATGAAAGATTGGGGGAGAAACACAATCAGTAGACAAAAACTCAGAAAAAAAAAACTTTTATGGAAATTAGATGTTATTTAGGGTCTTTAAACAACGTTATGCAGTGGTTATTGAAGAGCCTGCAATCCCTTATATACTCAATTACCTTACTGTCAAAAATGAAATATGGTGCTACTGTGAATGAGGCCATGTTACACCTTATTTAAAAAATATATATCTATTTCTAATGAGGGTGACATTTTAATGGTCAGAAATCATTTATTTCTCAGTGTTTCTGGAACTGTAAATGTTAGTTATTTTGAATTTTTTTTCCTTTCAAAAGTTTGGGGTCAGTTAAATTTTGTCATATTTTTGAAAGTATACTCTTATGTTTACCAAGGCTTCATTAATTTGATCAAATATAGTAAACTGTATCATTTTAAATATTGTATTTTCTATTTTTGCTGTGCTACAATACTACTTTTTTTCTGTGGTGGCAAATCGTAATTTTCAGCAGCCATTTCTCAAATAGTGTCCCATCATCTTTCAGAAATCATTCTATTGTATATTGATTTTGTGCTCCACAGCATTTTCTTTGTAAACAGAAGAGTAATAGTTTCTTTTTACTTTTGATCACTATAGTGTACTTTTTTCTACATATCTTTTTCAAGGTTGTGTCTCAATGTGTGGATTGCTAGAGAATAATAAAGGAGAAAAGGACTGAAAATGAAAAACTTTTAATAAAAGTAAATAAATTCTATACTTTGTTTATTAAGCTTAAGACTAGTTGTATCTAAATAGCACATAAATTCAGTATGTTTTAAAAGATGTGTGTAGCAAAAGAAGGCAAAGTTTAAAAATATATATAATTATCATTTTTTCTAGAATACTAAATGAGTCAATTACATAGTTCACTGCTATCTATGTGAGATTACTGCCGACAACTAGTCACTATTCTTTTAGAGGAAATGAATTAGAAATGTGAAAATTGAATCTCCACCCCAGTAACTGCTGGGGATTTGCCATGGATTAATGAACTGCTTCCCTCACCACCAACACGCTTGTTTTAACTGTCAATCACTTTGGAGACAGCGTCTTTCTGTTATTCCACTCAGAATATTAAAGCCAAGACAATTTGGCCTTGGATCACATGCTTTGTCACTCGGAGAAAACGGGATTCCCAAGCAAAACTAAATTTTACGCATGCAAGCGGTTCTCTCTAATTCAACCAAAACAACTTCTCACGTTGTCTGTGCAAATGAAAAGTAGCTCATTTATTAAAACGCAGTCTCTGGGTGTTAAGATAGCCTGCTGTTTGAACACTGATAGGACATAATGAGCAATCCTTCATTGAGACAGAAGCCAGGCAAGATGAGGTAAGAATTAAAATCCCATCTCAAGTGTTTTCTACTGTAACTGGCTTTAGTTCGGTTGGTTGCCTACTCTTAACCACACCTTCCTCATCACCCCGAGGCATTCTGTGCTTCTGTCGCACAGTTCATATCGACACTGGTTTAACCTGAGAGGGAATTTCAGTCAACTTCCTGGAAAGCCAAGTAGCTGAAAACCATCCATGATCCCCTCAGCTACTTTAAATGCAGACATCAAAAATGTAACCTTTTGCAATTGATCTCTCTGATCACGTAATGGATTTTGTGTCTGCCTGACTGATGGCTGTAATGGGATTCAGCACTCCTTTGGCTGATAAGAGACCTGACAGTTCCTCAGGCCACCACGGAAAAGTTGCACACAATAGTAAATGAGACTTCTCAAAACCACAACCTCTCAGGGCACATCAGGTAAAATTGGCAAGAGACTCGAAGAGCTCTTTTCCAAAACGCTATAAATCCATTTCAATAGTTTTCAGGAAAACTACATTTTCTACACCTAGACCCACACATTTTGTGAATATTCAAATTATCCTGTTGAGATGTTTTATTGGTTCAGTCTGAACATTTTGAACAATGATTATTAAATCAAACAACAATATTGTTAATGATAAATTAAAAGTAAATTTTTTTTTTTTCAAAACGCTATAAATCCATTCATTTTTTGTATAATTTTTAGTAAAGTCATTTTTAATAAAGTGTCAAACCTCAAATAAATAGTACCAATTTCAACATATGCATGAAAAACTAATTATTGATCATTTTTTAATAATGATAACGATATATTCAAAAAAGGGATGGGCACCCCTCCAGCACATGCACACACACACATGTATAGGCTACATAGCATGTGAGCAAAGCGGAGCGGCGTGACGCTTAAATATAAGTAAAAAAAAAAATAAAAAAAAAAAAAAAATAAACATAGGCTATACGTTTCACATTTGTGTTTAATAATATTACGTTACTTATTTCATCTATGTTGAGTAGGCTATGAAAAGGGAACCGCATGAGATGAGTAAGATAGGATCAAAATTCAAAAGCTACCCAATATCGGAAAATATTTGGATTGGGTCAGATATGATTTTGACCACTTATTAAGTTTTGTTTTGTAGAAAGCTTGTAAATTTCGTTTAATATAAATTTTATATTCATTTTAATAAATGTTTCATCAACAAATTGACTGGATTAAAACATTAGAAGCAAATATCAGACAATATAATCAGGACACAGAGGCGCGCAAGTGAACCGGAGCGCGTCTCATATATCAAACACTGCGATGCTTGCCTCACAGACCTGAGAACTAAGCTACAGAAAGCTTTAAATACTTTTAAACAAAAAAATTAAAAACGAAAATAAATTGGCAACTCTCTGCGTATGTAGGCTAATTCGAAGTATGCGTTTCTATAGGCCTATGCGCGTTCACTGCGAAGACGGCAAGATAAGTAAGCATCATCAACTTTATCTTTGCTGCTGACACTGACAGAAAACACTAGTTTATTAATAAACAATTCAAATGTTTCATGCATAATCATTACTTTTGCCGGTTCTTTGTGGCAAGCTTTATGCATGCGGAAAAGTCAATTATTTAATTAAATCAATATATGTGATTACTGATTAGACAAATGGCTTAAATGATCTACTTCTAGTCGACTAGAAAACTAGGACTCATTTTGAGGAATGAATGAACATAAACAAACCTCTGTTCAGAGTGCCGCCGTGCTGGATTGCATCGAATTCGAGGATTTATCGCGTTTTCACTAAAAACAGGGCTGGCGCTTATCGCGTTTTGGAAAGAAACTGTATCTTGCCGTACATTTTAAACAGGGAAATATAGCGATTTGGCATGAAACGTTGATGGAGCAGCGAAAGGGTTCTGTCCACAGCAGAATTACACGACAAACTCATTTTTTTTTTTAAATGGCGTTTATCGCGTTTTGGAAAAGAGCTCTTCACTCAGTCAGAGGATAAATCCCACTACCACAAGATAGAGAGTTCAATGGTAACCATGAACATACTGCCAGTAATGTCTTTCTTGGAAGAAACAAGCCCATGCGTCTCTAGAAATGTGTAAAAATGCTTAACATACTGAAGATTAAAGGGTGTAACGGTACATGTATTTGCATTGAACCGTTTCGGTTCAAGGCTTCCGGTTGGGTACGCATACAAGCCAAACGATTCCTTGGACCATTTTTCCTGCTGACACAGCGCTAAGAGACCCAGTCAAGAAAACATTTGAATTCACCACTGATATACCACAGTAATAACATCACTGCGCGATCTAGTGAGAAGCATTCACATTTCTCCGTTATTAACCGTAAATCTCTATTAGATCAAACAGAGCTGTCGTGGAAACCAGGAGAAACATTGTGCCGTGAATGAACTAGTAATACTTTATGTCCACAGACCAGCAACATTCACCATGGATTTAATATAGGAACACTAAGTTAACTGTAACCAGTTTGGCTGGAATAGTGAAATGCTTTCAAGTACTTCACACATCTTTTTCCAGCTCTGTATATATCATAATTATAATATGTATATATTTAATTATTATTTTTAAAGTGATGACCAAAACATTATTTGTTCATCCTTCAAAGACGACTCCCATTTATAAACCTGAAAGTTTCAAGATGTAGGAAAACTCTTAAAAAATGTAAAAAATATTTTTCTTTTCACAAATAGAAAATTTCTCTGGCATTTCTTTCTTTCTTCTGTATCGAAAACGTACCGAACCGTGACTTTAAAACCGAGGTACGTACCGAACCGTGATTTTTTGTGTACTGTTACACCCCTACTGAAGATATACATCATCATTGGGGATGTTGCAATCACCCGATTTCACAATTAACCATGATAAAAAAGGTCAAGATTATTAAAACGCAAGAATTCGGAAGCTATAGTTAAAAATGTCTATATTGTTTAAAGGTGCCATATGTAATAATTGAGGTAACAATATACGAAAAATGAGCTACACGCATCAAAAGAATGAGAAGAAATAAGTGCAAAGATGTCATTAAAAAACTGACAAGTTATAGTGCTGCCGAGATATTAACCTGAATTAGCATGCTAAATTACTAGCCCCGGCCCGGCAGGTATCGTAATACCAGTTCTGGCCATGGGAGGCGGTATGCGGACGGGCAACGTTAGCACCAGCCAAACTGCAATACACGAGTGAGTCGCGCTCGCGCCGGCTTGTGTGTGTACTTGAACCTGATGTCAGTCGTGTGGAAATACAGCCCATTACTACATTTCAGTTCAGGGAAGAGTTCAAAAAATGATTGGTCGACATTATGCATGAGAAATACATTTTGGTAAGTTGTAGCATACTGTATCTTTCAACAGAGTTCATGTTCTTTTTCCAGCTAGTAGAGACGATCGGTTCACGTGCGCTAGGGATCTGTAGTGTAACATGTACAAGCGCCAAAACGGTATTTATTCTTTGAATTGCGTAATATAATTGACAGAATCTGAGAGCTTAACTAACCTGCTTGCTAAGTATCAATTGCGTGTGTCTCACGGTGAATTCACGGCGCTAGCTTGATCAACATCAGCGAATGCGGTCTGTCAAATTAATTCACTAACAATAAAAGTGTAATATGAACAAAACGAATATCATAAACTTCAAATAATTGCCCAAGCTTTTATTTTCCCATACCGTCGAAATGCACCAGCTTGTTTTTGAGATCTATGAGGCGGTCTTCATCATTTAGTGTTGAGATTCATAGTGTTTAGTTTAGTTAACTCTAGTGTTTAGTTCATCGAGTCTCTGATCTCTAAAAATCTCCAAATGTTCCACGTGAAACTGCAGTCTTCCAACCTTTTACCATCATGTCAAATGATTTGAATAACATGCGCGATGGTAGGAACACAAGTCATTTTTTGGAGGTATACTGCCCCCATCTAGGATTTGATTTATTATGTTAGATGGCACCTTTAAGGGTGTCACGATTCTCCAAATCCTCGATTCGATTACATTTTCGATTCTAAGGTCACGGTTTGATTCGATTCTCGATTTTAATCAATCGGCCAATCAGGATGCTCTCTATCTTACATGAGGCACACATGCAAGGTCTCTCGCTCTCTCCCTCTCTCACTCTCTGCTGTGCGCGCAATACAGTTTGGAGCACAGTTTTTTCTGTCTTGGCATGCACGCGTGCTCTTGCTCGCTCGCTCTAGATTCCGGTAGATTTTAACTAATTTACGTGCATCAGGGAGCCGCTATCAATATGCGGGAGACTCCCGGAACTTCCACGAGACTTGGGATGTCTGCAAACTGTGGCTTTTTTTAAGTGAAAGAAGAGGTTCACGTTCTGTTGATGGATGTCCAGCATCTGCAGTTGCAGTAACCTGTAGTTAGGTTATTTGAGACAGTCATAATCCTTTTAGATGTTTCTTTTTCAAAAACATTGACGATATTATTAATAATCTAGCAGTGTTTTTTTTTTTTTTTCTCCTCAGATATTTCTCAACAGTATACCTATGTTTTAATTAAAATGGTTTCTTGATATAGTTTTGAAAATGTGCCCGGATGTCTGGAATCACTTGATAAAGATGAAAATAGAGTTAAGTGGAAGTTGTGCAGCACCATAACATTATAATAAGAACACCATAGAAAGTTGTGAAACCCAACCATAACCCGAATACAAATGTATTAATAAACAAACTCAGACTGCTATAATATGCATAGGAGCCGAGTTCGAGAAGTTTAAAGGACGTGGAAGTCAAACCTTTGGCTTGTACTCAGCTTTGCTGCAGCTGCAGGGTCGGTCTAAAACTCTGAATGACCCCATCCATTGGGGCCATACTAAATGGAAGAGGCAGGACTTATGGCCGCCTTCGCTACTTGTGTCCTCCATCACTCAGCACAATGTTTGACCTTGTGTTATGGCACGGCATCGCTCCTCTCTCATCCTGAGACAAATAGTGTCTCTACTACCTCAAAGCTGCTCCACTAAGGGCCTCTACTGACATTAACAGCTTCACTCTCAGTGAAGTGTCAAGGGAGTAGGCATCATCTATTTCAGCTCAATCAAGGACACAAAATAGGGGGAAATACAATCTATATGTGTTGCATGTAAAAAAAAACATGTAACGTAAAGAAAAAAAATTGTGGCTGGGGACTTGGTGTTAGTTTGATCTACTTTCAATAGGCTTTCTAGGTTCTCATTCGATTCACATACAAAGCTATTCTTGCAATGCAAACCCCTACATGCAATGTTTAAATGGGAAATACAATTGGAAATGTCATTTAAGTAACCTTGACGGAACAGATGGCTTATAAAACTAAGAGAAATATGGGAGATCACCAAGTAATCAATCAAACCAGTACAGCAGTCTTATACGAGCTACAATTAGAGAGAGAAAAATGCTTAGCGAAGCTGTAAGCATTTTAAGTATGACATGAAATAAAAACAAATGAATACAATGCTGCTTCAAAATCACCCTTCTGTAATCCCTTTAGGACAATTGAGCACTTTTTCCAGATAAGATGGGTGGAATTAGTATTCAATAATAGGAGCATAGGCAATGCTTAACTGCATCGGGGAAAAGACTAACAGAAATCTCATTTACATTGCTTCAAACACAGTCCCCTAATAGGCTAAAGTAATTCAAATTCAGAAATACTGTAGTCTCGCTGGCACTCACAGGCTTTGGGTTTCTACCATCTGTTTTTGAGCCAGTAACAGCAAATCTATAATGATTAGGGGTATGCGGTGGAACCTACGGCGGAGATATGGGCATATACTGCGGCAGCATTGCACGCATCCAGCGTGGAGCGCATTATGAAGAGTAAAGGTTTGGTGAGAACGGATTGGATTATGTTGTGTCAATGAGAATGATTCCAGGGGGAGGAGAAACAGCTGTTGCCATTGATTAGCATGATGATTCTGGCTCTGAGCCCTCTGCAATGAAACAGAAATCATAGAGGAAAAAGCTTTCTACACACAGCTGACTCTAAAGCTTCCATTTTCACATTACTTTTAACAGGTATATTATAAGATGCAGTACATCGATCATTTTCAATGTTTTTTTTTCGGCTAGCAATTTCCTGAAAGGCAGTGATAAAAGCAAGAAAAAAATTATTTGTGTTTTAACAGTCATTTATGATCGTCCAACTGGCATGACAAAGTCTAAGATGCCAAGTCGAAGTCCCTTTTGATGATTTCATCATTTCTTTCAGCTTCAAAGTTGCTTTGTATTTATTAGTCGTCACTGAAGGCAGTTAAATAAAGAGATTGTGAAATGTTACTTGTGTAGTATGCTAAAAAAAGAAGAAATGGGACAATTTCAAAACAAAAATGCATACAACAAATGTTGATTGGGTTAAATTCTATTTCTGTATCTGCTTCATCACCTAATCTGTCTGAAAATCTGCTGAAAATGCAGTATTTATCAAAAATAGTGTCATACATTAAGAAACATTACTTGTCCTGAGAAGCAATTAAAATATGGAATAATCTGACCAGTTAGAAATGTAACGGGTATCAAAATCAGAAGATGGTATTCATGGACAACATGCGTGCTGAAAACAGAGCTGTTTTTGACCAGGTAAAATTAGAGTTTTCTTACAATAATAATGAGAATTTTTAATTAAAGTACATTACAAACTTTTCATTTGGACCCTAAAGAATCAAATTAACTTGTATGAAAATGGCATTATATGGCCCTGCAATCGCTTTATTGTTTCTGATGATATAGAACGGTTAAGATTGAAATTTGGACACTGCTGCAGGCCCGAGAATTTTTGGATGCTGCAACATCTGTGTATAAAAAAAATGCTCATATACCAGAACACACATTTGTTTATTTAATTAAATCACCGCTTCTGATAACTTCCCTAAGCCATCTTCCCTAAGCCATATCGCAATTTTGGTTTTATTTTGATTAATCCAATAGCCCTCAATGAACCTCTCACTTCTTAAAAGCAATGCACATTGTGCAGCTAGTTTTTAGAATTAAATGTGGTGAACAGGTAATCCTAATTCCTATGTTTACTGGAACATACTTATTAAAAACTAAAGCAAAGCTGTAATCGTGGTGCCATTAGCAGGTAGGCCATCTCACTCTCACTCTTTATGCAGATAATTATAGCAGATATGCTAATGAATATGCTGTCATCAGCAAATATGATGGCTTGGTTGTTCTTTTAGACTACATAGCAGTCTAACGTGAACAGAAAGTACAATCTGAGGCTCAGATAGCAGTCTTTCAGAACTCCAGGGTTAAAAGTTGAGTATTATTCGCAAGGGAAAAGTATTACCTGGTGATCTCAAGTCATTTGTAATGATTGTGGAAGTTGTCTGTGATCTTAATCCCATGCAAATCGGCCATGTCTGTAATTTCTATATTAAAAATTCCTACGATATTTCGCCGAACATCGAGGTCCTGTGATTATATTAGTCCTGTGCGAATCGGCATCTCTGTGATTTGGTGGGGTCGTACATTTTTTTCAAAGTTTTTGTTTCCTGTGCGCTTTTTTCTATCCATCTTTCACAAAGAATAAAGGCTACATGTAGTATTTTGATAGTATTTTGGGTGCTGGGTCATATCACTATATACACCATACAACTATAGAGTTTGCAGAAAGAGAAAGCTGAAAACCATTCGAAGAGCAAAAGATGGAGATGAATGACATGTATAGCAGCACACAGTAAGGACAATTATTCTGTTTATCATACAGCTAGACATAAAATAACAACACAAGACATTTCCAAGCAATAGCCTAATGACATCATATCCGGCAGAGAAGTCAGTAAATTTGAGTAAAATCACAGACTTCGCTTATCCCGTGCGAATGCGCCAAACGAAATTAAGATGTGGGTGGGCAATTTCAAATTCACATGAGATCTCCAGATAATACTAATCCCGTGCGAATAGGGCTTAAGACTCCAGCATGTCTCTTGCCAAAACTCTGACTGAGTAGCAGTATTGATGTGATCCGACCAAAAAAGGTCACAGGGGTCTGAATGTAATTCAACAATCAATCAACAATCCCTGTTAACTGTTTTTTTGTTGTTGTTGTTGTTGTTTTTGCCATCCTTTTTTAAAAAAAAAAGAATGTAAAAATTAAAAAAAAAATGTTGCTTCATGCATTCTTTTTATAAAACACTTGAATATAGGTTTCATAACGAAATAAATAAATAAAAATTGAAAAAGAATGTAAAAATGTGTACCTTGTAAAGCAATGTAAGTCGCTTTGGATATAGGCATCGTATATAGGTATAGGTATAGGCCTAAAGTAATCAAATGTATTTAAAAAAAAGTCTTTACTGTGTAAGTTAAATATAAATTTACAAAAGTGATTTAATTAAAAGCAGTGTGAGATTTTCTCTCTTTTTTGTTGTTTGATTAGCATTAATAATGATAGCAGGTAAATTTGGATGCTGTCACTTTAAGACCGGCTGCACAAATCCATTATACTGTACTTGTGTTTTGTTCACACTCAATTTCTCAGAATTGTTTACGTTCGCTTAAGAAATAAATTACTAGGTTTACTTGCAATTACATGTCACTTTGACACATAGGTATGTGTATTTAACCATTCAAGTCCAATTTATCAGCAAAAAGCACTCAGTTCTCATGTGCTATGAGCAGCAGCTTCATGTCACTCTGTTTCTCTGTGCTTTCTGAGAGACATCTCTCAGAGAGCACACGCATATACTGAAATGAGTTATCTTTCACTCCTAATTGCGCTTCAATGGTTTAAAATGGTTTTAAACTGAAGTGCTTAAAATATACGCAAAAGATAAGCTTTCATGACAAGCTTTTGCACAGCAACGTCACATGAGCGTAACCGGGATAGATATGATAGTACAAAATCTCTACTGGTTAACAAATTTCTACCGGTTAATCGTGTCTACTGGTATATTGCCAATCCCGATATAGACCTTATTCAGAGCAGCGCCATGACAGGTATGAAAGTGAGGCTGTGAGGGATAGACTTACCGTGTTTCCAATGGCATCCGTTGTAAAAAAGCTGAATAAAGCGGCTAGACTACTTACAATTTTCCACAGCTTACATTGTCGGGAGTTTTTTGTCAACTGACATTTCTTTGAAAGATTTTTTCAGTGTTTCATGAGCAGAACAATCGGGAAACACATTAAATAACAATACAGCCCATTGAAGAGATGCAAGTCTATCCCTCACAGCCTCGCTTTCATTATCATTAAAAATCAAAGATGGCGCTGCCGTGAATAAGGCGTATACTCCTTAGGTGGTCAAACTCAATCTGTCAATCAAAGCAATAGAAAGTCTTAAAAATCATTACGGTTGTGTGATATTCAACAGTCAACAATCATATTTCCTCTACTTTGCACATCTTTCTTTCTATTCGAACAAAAACTCATGAATTCAATCATGACTTGTTATCTTGCTTATGTTTGGTGTGAATACTTGGAAAGTTCCAGAAAAAAAGTTTAATTAAAACTTTTCTTCCTTCTTGGCTGCCAGCCCTTCAACAGCCTTCCAGCCCCTTAGTCTGTGAAAACAAAACTAAATTAGCTTTAGCACTCTCACGCATCTCCTCTAAATGCAGAGAGAACCCGTTTACAGTAGGAAAATTGTGACAAAACATGCTCCAAGAAAACAAAGGCAGCTGCAATGACATATAAATGTCATACTAAGAGGTACCACTGCACCGTTTTGTCATTAAATGTAATAACAACACGCTCATCTCTCTCCATCTAAATGATCTAAAAAAGCATTCAGGCCAATTTCCAATCCCACAAGTGGATTTTGGTCCAAAAAGGCTTACAAGGTGCATTAGCAATACCTCTTATTCACTTGAGTGGACTGTCATACTAATGTGACTTTCCATGAGCGCAAAGGCGGTACTGTGCTGAAGGCCTTTTATTAGAAATTATACACATACGATTAATAAACATCACCCCAGCGCTGTCCCAAGGGATGTGGAGCCAGAAAAATTGGCCACTGATAATGGAGGCGTATCCATCTTGTTTGCCTGTCATGTCGTCCTCCCAGAGCCACATCTGCATGAAAAAGTGCTGAAGAGAAGCAGAATCATAATAGCTGAGAGGAAAATTTTTATAAAATAAAACACACAAATTACATATGTTGGACAAAAGAGGAGATTAGCACTTTAAGATCATGATCTTGCTCATTCAGACAACTAAAAAATGGGTTAACAAATGAGAAAGCTACTTTTATTTTATATTTACTTATTTTGTCATGCCTCACTAATGCAAATATTTCCAAAAGAAGTCAAAGGCAGATGACACAGAAAAAAAAAAAAAGTCATACAAAAAGTAAAAAATTCTAGTACCGCTGGACTAAATAGACATTCTTGGAGCAATGCTTATGAAATTAAATGAGACTGCAATTAATTGTTGCATGAAACAGTTCATAAATTAGCATAAAATTGCAAGTATGCATATTAGAAGTACTGAAAGGAACCGTTCACCCAAAAATAATAATTCTGCCTTAGAGCAGGGAAATTTGAGCTTCCATTTACCATATTAGATAAATCTACGTATGTGCTTTGATCAATATTTATACATGAATAGAGGCCAAAATTAAATCTGTTCATCATATAAAGTGACCATGTCAGATGTCAGTTTTGGTGGAATAGACCTTAGAGGAGAGGTTTCATTAAAAATTCATTTTGAAGATGAATGGAAATATCACGGGTTTGAAATGGCAAGTAAATTTGATAATTAAAATTTGGGGGTGAACTATCTCTTTATAATTTACACCGCACGACAAAGGCCGGCCAACATTCGAACGTATAACAAGTTTGTCAGAAAGTTTCCGTCGCCATCTGTTGCCATTGGTCGGTTCTTGTTTTTGCCGATTGATCGTGTTGGTGCAGTGTGAATTGGCCTTCAAATACCAATATATTCTGCAAGATAATGAACTGTCAGCTACATTTCAAGTTCAAACTTGAACATTCCTGATAGTGCTCTTTTCTTGCAACAAAGTATAAGAGAGAAGACACATGCTGTGTTGGAAATGTCAGTGAGGATTACAGAGAGATGTCCTCTGACAGAAACACATGACGAACGGGTTGATGGTTTAATTTACAGTCGTCCACACAAGACGTGTGCTTGAACATGAAACAGACGTGTGCTTGAGCTTGTGCTTGAATTGATAATAATCTATTATGAAGATCGTTGTCAACAAATGTCATTATCAATTAGTTGGTCTGCTTACGTCACGGGGAGCGTTTACTGATGACGTCACTTTCATGACAACAGTCACAAGAAATGGGTGAGTACAAATCAATCGGTGGCAGAAAAAAGTGTGCGCCCCAAGTCATCTAAGGCATGGGAGCATTGTACATTAAATGCAGCAAAGAAGATCGTTACCTGCAAGTTATGCAAAGCTGAGCTTCGGTGGCATGGAAGTACCACAGTGATGCTCGAACACATGAAGAGGAAACACGTTGGTGAAACATCAGCACGGTAAGTAAAAACTGTATATCATTATATGAAGATGTGAAAAACTGTATGGTCTAGTCTAGTTTAATTTAATGCTAGAATGCTACAAGATCTAATTTGTCTCGAGCATCAGGTTTTGCAATCAGTTCGCTTGCAACATAAGTGATGGATTAAAATAGTGCTACCGCACACTGTAAAAAAATATTGATGGTTTAACTTAAAAAAGTAAGTAACCTGGTTGCCTTAAAATTTTAAGTTCATTGAACTGGAAAAAGTGAGTTAAAGGATTAGTTCACTTTTGAAAAAACTTTTGCTGATAATTTACTCACCCCCATGTCATCCAAGATGTCCATGTCTTTCTTTCCTCAGTCGAAAAGAAATTTAGGTTTTTGATGAAAACATTCCAGGATTTTTCTCCATATAATGGACTTCAATGGGAACCGGATGGTTCAAGGTCCAAAAGATAGTGTTAATAACAGTTTCAGATGCAGCTTCAAATGTCTTTAAATGACACCAGACGATGAATAAGGGTCTTATCATGCGAAACAATCGGTTATTTCAAAACTTATTCCAAAAATGTAACTTTTCTAAGGACAAATGCTAGCCTTGCTATATTCTCTGAGGCGCGTTTGCAACGTCACGTATTACGTAATTACGTTCAAAAGGTCACGGGCGACGTAGCCGGAAGTACAGAATCAAAATTGTCCGACATCGTTGTTTTTCCTTTTAATTACTTTTTTTGTAAACGGTGTTTGAGCTAGTTTGCACGTTCAACCTATGCGTTCAACTTGTAAACACTGACTCTGTACTTTCGGCTACGTCGCCCGTGACCTTTTGAACATAATTACGTAATACGTGACGTTGCAAACACGCCTCACAGAATAGAGCAAGGCTAGCATTTGTCCTTAGAAAAGTTACATTTTTGGAATAAGTTTTGAAATAACCGATCGTTTCGCATGATAAGACCCTTATTCATTGTCTGATATCGTTTAAATACATTTGAAGCTGCATCTGAAACAGTTATTAACGGTCTTTTGGACCTTGAACCATCCGGTTCCCATTGAAGCCCATTATATGGAGAAAAATCCTGGAATGTTTTCATCAAAAACCTAAATTTCTTTTCGACTGAGGAAAAAAAGACATGGACATCTTGGATGACATGGGGGTGAGTAAATTATCAGCAAAAGTTTTTTCAAAAGTGAACTAATCCTTTAATACAATGAAGGAGAATGGTTTAACCATCAGAAACTCAAAATTATATATGTTATCTGAACTAAATAAATTATTTAAGTTGAAATGGTGTTAAAAAGTGAATCACTAAATATAAAGGCAGTTAATAACAGCAGCACAAGAAAGTTTTTTACAAACGTTTTTTCGTCACTGTTTTCAGTGGTGTTAAGCGAATGCTTGTGCACTAATGTATATTTTTTCCTGTCTTTTTAATCAAGCCTGTTAGCTTGCTGTCTACCTCCATCCCATTCTCTTTTTATAGCATTTGTCTATTATTAAGTTTTTATTGTATTTCAAATGCGATCTACTGCGGCTCTACTACGTTCACACACTTGTTTTCAGTCTTTCTATATTTAATTTATCAATATTTTTTTACAATTCATAAACATTAAATGAATTATATATCTGAGATGTTTTTGTTTTATATCTTCACATCTGAACAACATATCTGTGTAAGTTTTTTTTTACAAAAATTATGTTAAAACATGTATATAATTTTGAATTTTTTAACTTTAATCATGATTGTCAACTTGCCATCAGTAATTATCATTAAAAACAATGCAATGATTTACACACAAATTGTTTCTCCTTGCATGTTCCCCCTTAAATGCAGAATTTAACTGTTTTTACATTTTCTTCTTCTCGGTTCTCGCCCCAGTTTTTACTTTTGAAATATGTTTGCTGTAGCACTTTGAGATTTGTTCACAAAAGAAAAGTGCATTATAAATAAATATATTATTGCATACTCAAATGCTGTTTTTTTCTTACTTCAGAAAGAAACAGCTCACCATGAGTGAATTTGTTCAGAGGAGAAATCCCCCATGCACTCCTCAACAAGCAGCCATTGTAACAGATGCCATATTTAGTATGTTGGTAACTGCGGCCAATGTCAATGGTGGAAGATGAAGGATTAAAAAAAAATGGTCAGCATACTCAACCCAGGATACATTCTTCCCTCAAGGACCCACTTCACAAAATTAATGGAGAAGAAGTACCAGGAGGCATTGCAAAAAATTGAGTGCTATAAACACCACCAACAGCAGAATGGCTTTAACTACTGATATATGGACAAGTGTTGCCACTGAAGCTTACCTTGGCATTACATGCCATTACATTGGGAATGACTGGAAGAGGACATCTGTCTACCTTACCAACATGCCACTTGAAGACAGACATACCTCAACCAACATTGCAGAGTGGATGGAAGAAGTAGCAGTCAAGTTTGAAATCCCTTTTGAGGAAATGTGTGCCATTGTACATGACAATGGTGCGAACATTGTGGCTGCTGCAAAAGGAGAAACAGGGGTGGACCAGTGTACACTGCAGTGGCCACACCTTGCAGTTGGTGATTAATGCTTCTTGTCAAGCATTTTTAAAAACATGTGAGCAATTATCATTCAATTTCTTTTCAAGCGGAAAGAAAAACAGAAACAAATGGGCACGCCTGACCATAAACTTGTTCATGACGCAAGTACAAGATGGCACAGTACATTTTATATGGTTAACAACAGACTGATTGAACTGACTGGTGGCATACCTGCAACTCTATCTGACCCATCTCTCATTGCTGCGTTCAAGTCATCTCATATAGTTCGTAATTACGAGTTGAACGCACTTGAATGCCACCACAATGTCATAAATACCAGTGGGGAGCTGGGGATTTTCTTTAAGCCCCGATCTGTACGAGTTGGGGGCGTGTCAGTGAGAAACGTTCATTCAACGTCTGTTGACTGGTAAATTTTAATTGAATTTCAATGTTTACTCATTGACATTGTAAGGCTTTTTCATTTATAAAGCAAGCTCTCTGCACAAAATATGATATCATTATAATATAAAAATTATACCTAATGATAGAGTTTACATTGGCTTCATAAGCTAATAAAAAACATAAAAAGAAACACACCTGATGCGCATTATTTGTTAATTTTTTTTCTTAGCAGAGTTAATAAATCTTGCTGTATTTTCGTGCAATTCATTAAAAGAAGGTACACCGCCATTTTGCTCCGACGAAACTGACTTGAATGCACCTCACGTCGTAAACACGACTTCCCACCTCGTACGTACGAACTTCCCAGGAGGACTTGAACGCAGCATCACTCACAAAGGCAAATGCTATCTTGACTTGAAACCAGACCAGTGGAGTCTACTTGAAGAGCTGTCCACTGCTCTTAAGCCTTTTGAATGTGCCACTGTTTTTATAAGTGGGCAGGAATATATAACAGTCTTGCCTCCACTTGTGAAAAGGGCTTTTGAAGTCCCCTGAAGGTGCTGCCTACAATACCGCTTCAGTGAAGTCCTTCCAAGTCACAGCAGTTGAGCAGCTTCAAAACAGATGGAAGGAAACACTATTTGATCAGGTAGATAATCCTGTGATTCTCTCCTCTGCTCTGGACCCAAGGTTCAGAAGACTGAAATTTCTGTCACCTGAGCAAATTATAACTGTTCAAGCTAAACTGCTAACTGAAGCACTTCCAGCAAGAAGGGAGATGGTACAGCAGCAAATTACCACCTCAACCATAAGAACTGCAGCTGAACCTTCAACATCTTTGCTTGACTCAGTCCTTGAGTCTGGAGGCCGCAGTGAGGAAGAGAGTATAGAGATGAGCAACCTCACGAGGACCTCAACACTCAAATAAGAAATGCAGTCATGGCTTACTTTATTGAGAGGCCCCTAGCCAAGGAGGAAAATCCATTCGATTGGTGGAGAGATAATAATGAAAAATATCCCACTTTTAGCAAAATTTGCTTAATCCTACTTGTGTATCCAAAGCACCTCAACCCCATCCATACATTTGTTCTCTGCTGCAGGTAACATAGCTTGCAAAAAGAGAGCCAGCCTCAGCCCGGAGCATGTGGACATGCTGACATGTTTGCATTCCAATTCAAAGTTTCGGGATAGTGAATAAGAAATATGTTCGTATGAACAACACTGAACAGTGACAGTTTTCTTCTTCTTCTACATTCTACCTCTGTATCAAACAGTAACATTTGTTTGCTTGTTTATTACTTATCATTTTGATATTTCAGCAAAATCAGCTGCTTAATAGTTTATATGAGCACAACATTGGAAAACATTTGGGATATTGTATCAACTAAAAGTAATCAACAAAACAAAACATATGAAGAGTTCAGATGCAAAAGCCTCTAAATGCCATTTGAAATTTTCTTCTTTAATGATGATTTTTATCAAGCTTGTATATTTAAGTTCAGTAATTTCACTTAAATAACAATTAATAGGTAATTATCATTGCCATTTAAGTGAAATTACTGAACTTAAATATACAAGTTTGATAAAAACCATCATTAAAGAAGAAAATTTCAAATGGCATTTAGAGGCTTTTGCATCTGAACTCTTCATATAACATTGCATCGGCCTAGTGGTTTTTGGATATTTTACTGCAAAAATCCTACATATTGTACCTTTAAGTCACTGACTGTTTTAGCACTTTTTTGGCAAATGAACTTTTCATTGAAATGTATTCATGAAGTCCACAAAGACAATAAAAACAACAGAAAATATAGCTGCGAGCAGCGATGGCGGGCCCAAGCCGGAGGCACCGCAACCCCGGTTCCTTTAGTTACCTAAAGGCACCCGGGTGGCGGTGCCGAAGGCTTTGGCCCTTTCATGATTAAATGTTAAAGCGGCTTGCCATACTCTGTCATTTCGACTAGTCACAATTATGTTACAGATATCTTAAATGATAATACAAACTATCCAAAGTGTAACGACTAGACAGAAAGACGTTGTTGATATCTACAATGTAAATTCCGGACAGGCAAACTTAGCTTTTAAATGTTAAAAGGGCTTGCCATACAGGGACGTAGGCTCAGAGAGAGGCTCACCATATTCAGACCACAATATCTGACTTCCTCTTGGTCCGAGCTAATGACTATGTATTAGAAAGTTGTACGGCTTGAGGAGTACAATGTATATACCGATTTTTGTAACTGTAGATAAAACTAACAACCAATGTAGTAGCACTTCTCTTTTTTTGATTGGCTGATGCGTAGCAGGGTCGACTGCTGAACTCCAGGCGAGACGCGCTTGATTCTCACGTGAGAGCGGCGCGGCCAGAGAAATTGCGTATATTAAATATATTATTAATAGTTTTTCCGCATGAGAAATACAATGTGTGACGGGAGTGTGAGACAAAAGACTGAAACGAGTGACTGTCATGCTCAATGCGTGACACACTATAAAAAAATATTTCACACTGACTCCACATTTAGGGGGCCACAAGGGGGTCCAAGCTTGTTGTCGCAGGGGCACTGGCCCCCCAGGCCCCCGCCTAGAACCGCCATTGCTCACACACACACACACACACACACACACACACTTTCTCTCTCTCTCAAGAAGCAAAAACATGACTGCTAAAGGTTGTATCAGTGATGGCGGGGTAACATCACTTAACATCACGAGTGCTATTCCCTTAGGCCACGCCCCCTTGTCTCCCCAAAGTATTATAAGCAATCATGCGCATCCCGTGTGCAGAATGATGCACTTGAAGCAACACCAAGTCACAGCACGCAACGCTTCACATTGAAAAGAACATAGCGAAGGGATGGTATCTATAATCTATGCTTAGTAGGGCTGCACGATTTGGGAAAATGTCATATTGCCATTATTGAGCCAATATTGCAATTGCGATTTGCGACTCCGATATAATAAAATGGTTTCATGAGTCCAACTTGCTTGGTTCTAAAGTAAAATGCACACACAGATTAATGTTTATTTCTCAACTCAAACTAAAAAGAACAACAACAATAAATGATTGATAACACCTATAATGATCAATAAACCATCAACCAAACCAACATTACAGTGATTCCATCAATTGAAAGCCATCAACTTTTAAAAAAATTATTACGCTTAAAAAAAATATATAACAGCTTTTAAATTAAGTGAACTTCAAACAATCCCCACATAAACCCATAATAAAAAACATATTTACCTGTGCCCTTCCTGTCTTAACAGGTACAGAAATTGAATAAAGTTATCAAACAGTCTGCGCTGCCTGAATCATAAATTATATATATAATAATCCTTATTAAAGCTACAAAAGTTCTTTACTCAAGATCAGTGAGTAATTTTCTAATTTCCCTTTGTTCTTTTAACTTTACTGAAAGAACGCTTTATTCGCTGCTGGCCCTTTAAGAGCACCCGTTGCCGAGACGCGGATCTCACACGCGCCTCATAGCACAACTCTTTTCATCCATAGACTTTTCTTATGTTATGAAGATACTAGACAAAATCACATTTTGGCATAATTGTGTGTGCTATTGTTCGTTCAAGCTCGAAAGAGAACTGTTTATTCTGGGCTGGCACACGGTCAGTGCATGCGCATTATGCGAGTCTCATCTATTCTAATCTAGGGCACTCACAGGCAGCTTTTCACTTCTTGTCGTGCAAAATGCGAAAAGGCATTTGAACCAATAAGAGGGGGATCTTGTAACACTAGTCAAAGGATGACAAAAAAGAAGAGATGCTGCGCTAATAGCCCTACTTTGTTTATTTCATATAAAATCGCGGCATTTTGCGTTATATAATTGCATAGGTTTGAGATCGCTATTACGACTGCGATATAATTAATCGTGCAGCACTAATGCTTAGTGTATTCTAAAGGGCAATAAACTCCACTCCAGCAAGATAGTCATTTTATGCAAATCATAGACCTTTATGCCTTATCTACAAATAAAGTATAATATTGGGAACATTGATCTTGAAGAGAGTGTCGTCGTGTTACTGTCGCAACCGAACGCGACGCGCTAATGCTGATGCATGGAGAATGACTGAGGCGAGATGACTTTCCGTTAACTTTAACTTAGAGACTAAAATATTAATTTTACCACACATTAAGCTATTGAATGACTTTAGAAGTCTTGGAATATAGTGTGAAAACTTGATTGTGCTTTACAGTTTTTTATGCCTTTAGTGGGGCTTAACAAAATAACACAATATGCAGAATGTCGGACGTCACTTATAGGCTAAACTGTTTTTATAGATAAAACTATTTACATTCGGCAGTCATGAAAACAAATCTCAGATAACGGTTGACTAGGTAACAATGTGTAATTTTGCGCCGGAGTTCTCCTTTAACTTACATTAGCTAGCTAACTACGAACGAGCTAACCAGATAACATTAACAAATTGACAAGCACTTACTGGGCACAGTGGGCAGAATGGCTCTTCAAATGACGGACGAAATTGGAGGTTGTCATCTGACTGTCCGCGATCTTAACGTTGCATGTCTTGCAAAGCGCTGTTCTTTTGCCATCTTGTTGTAAGAAATTCTTGAATCCAAAAGCGACGACGACCCTCGTTATCCCTCCGGCTGACATGTTGATGTGATCTGATGTAAGTGGGCGTGGTGTGCGCGTAAGGTATGAGAGGGCATGACTGATGATCTCGTGATCCAGTCATGACAGCGCTATTCTCAGCCTGCGCTCCAGCTGGATCAACTTTATTTTTTTTACATAATTTATATATTTTATATTCAAACTGAAAACATGATGTGATTAACACTCAAGTCATATTATTACATGCAAGTGTGTTTGATTTATGGACCAAATTTTCAGATCAAGTTTATGGACCAAGTTAATTTAATTAATAAACTAATTATATAAAACTATTATGCACTACAATTAAACTGGTTATATGCCTTTACTTATAAAAAATAAAAAACTTATTTAAAAAAATACCAGGCTTAAGGCATTTATTTTTTATGCAGGCCATACACACAGGAGTGAAATGGTTAAGACCCCTCCCCCTACAAACACACACACATACACAGACAGGCAAAGACAGAGATGTAGGCTCAGATTAAGCAAGACCACATTCAAACAAACATATCTGACTTTCTGTGGGTCCTAGCTAATGAGTGTCAATTAGAAAGTTGTCCGGCTCGAGGAGTACAATATACATACCGATTTTTGTAACTGTAGATAAAACTAACAACCCTACTTTTGTCAAAAGGTGGCGCTACTGAGCCCTCACCACGCCCGTTTCTGAAACATTGCACGTGTCTACTGGCTAATAAATGTGATGTGTCTGTCGAGTTTCATGCATTTTGAAGCATGCTAAGGGTCTCAAAAGCATCCTAAAAGCATCCTAAAAGAAGGGTAAAGTTTGATGCGTCGCCACGGCAACAGTTTCAAAGATATCAAGAATCCATTCACAGGTCTACATCTGCCGTATGTTTACATTATACATATGAAGTTTGAAGCAAATCGGGTAAAAATAAAAGGGTGATATCAAAGCATTTTGAAAGTGACACACTTCCTGCTGCCAGTTGGTGGCGCTATAACTTTGACTCACAATAGTCACATCCATGTGATCGTCCTCTTACAGCGAACATACTGCTGAAGTTTCATCAAGATCAGTTAATGTATGCTGAAGTTATAACAAACTTCCTGTTTCACGTTTCTCGCCATGATTTCGTTTCCTCGCCACGGCCAAACCGTTCGAGATATCAAAAATCCCCACACAAGCTTTCATCCTCAATGTCTTCACTTTACGCTGACCGAGTATCGTCGAATTTGGATCAAAGCTCTAGGAGGAGTATTTCAAATAACATTGCGAGCGTTTTACAAACAAACCTCAATAGCCGACTTCCTGTTGGGCTGGGGTAAAAAGTAAAAGCGCGAGGTATAGATGAAACGATGAGATCAACATGCGTACCGAGTTTCATATTATTACATGCAAGCGTGTTTGAGTTATGGACCAAGTGTTCGGACCCCATTCCAGGGGGCGCTGACGAGCCCCCCTGCCACGCCCGGGTACCATCTTCAGCCCGGCTCTGATGGCCGCGGGTTCTGACCCGTGTGCAAAGTTTCAAGAGTTTTCGAGCATGTTAAGGGCCCCAAAAGTGCCCGAATAGTCGTAAGAAAAATAATAATAATAATAATAATAAATATAGCTGCGAGCAGCGATGGCGGGCCCAAGCCGGAGGCACCGCAACCCCGGTTCCTTTAGTTACCTAAAGGCACCCGGGTGGCGGTGCCGAAGGCTTTGGCCCTTTCATGATTAAATGTTAAAGCGGCTTGCCATACTCTGTCATTTCGACTAGTCACAATTATGTTACAGATATCTTAAATGATAATACAAACTATCCAAAGTGTAACGACTAGACAGAAAGACGTTGTTGATATCTACAATGTTAATTCCGGACAGGCAAACTTAGCTTTTAAATGTTAAAAGGGCTTGCCATACAGGGACGTAGGCTCAGAGAGAGGCTCACCATATTCAGACCAAAATATCTGACTTCCTCTTGGTCCGAGCTAATGACTATGTATTAGAAAGTTGTACGGCTTGAGGAGTACAATGTATATACCGATTTTTGTAACTGTAGATAAAACTAACAACCAATGTAGTAGCACTTCTCTTTTTTTGATTGGCTGATGCGTAGCAGGGTCGACTGCTGAACTCCAGGCGAGACGCGCTTGATTCTCACGTGAGAGCGGCGCGGCCAGAGAAATTGCGTATATTAAATATATTATTAATAGTTTTTCCGCATGAGAAATACAATGTGTGACGGGAGTGTGAGACAAAAGACTGAAACGAGTGACTGTCATGCTCAATGCGTGACACACTATAAAAAAATATTTCACACTGACTCCACATTTAGGGGGCCACAAGGGGGTCCAAGCTTGTTGTCGCAGGGGCACTGGCCCCCCCAGGCCCCCGCCTAGAACCGCCATTGCTCACACACACACACACACACACACACTTTCTCTCTCTCTCAAGAAGCAAAAACATGACTGCTAAAGGTTGTATCAGCGATGGCGGGGTAACATCACTTAACATCACGAGTGCTATTCCCTTAGGCCACGCCCCCTTGTCTCCCCAAAGTATTATAAGCAATCATGCGCATCCCGTGTGCAGAATGATGCACTTGAAGCAACACCAAGTCACAGCACGCAACGCTTCACATTGAAAAGAACATAGCGAAGGGATGGTATCTATAATCTATGCTTAGTAGGGCTGCACGATTTGGGAAAATGTCATATTTGAGCCAATATTGCAATTGCGATTTGCGACTCCGATATAATAAAATGGTTTCATGAGTCCAACTTGCTTGGTTCTAAAGTAAAATGCACACACAGATTAATGTTTATTTCTCAACTCAAACTAAAAACAACAACAACAATAAATGATTGATAACACCTATAATGATCAATAAACCATCAACCAAACCAACATTACAGTGATTCCATCAATTGAAAGCCATCAACTTTTTAAAAAATTATTACGCTTAAAAAAAATATATAACAGCTTTTAAATTAAGTGAACTTCAAACAATCCCCACATAAACCCATAATAAAAAACATATTTACCTGTGCCCTTCCTGTCTTAACAGGTACAGAAATTGAATAAAGTTATCAAACAGTCTGCGCTGCCTGAATCATAAATTATATATATAATAATCCTTATTAAAGCTACAAAAGTTCTTTACTCAAGATCAGTGAGTAATTTTCTAATTTCCCTTTGTTCTTTTAACTTTACTGAAAGAACGCTTTATTCGCTGCTGGCCCTTTAAGAGCACCCGTTGCCGAGACGCGGATCTCACACGCGCCTCATAGCACAACTCTTTTCATCCATAGACTTTTCTTATGTTATGAAGATACTAGACAAAATCACATTTTGGCATAATTGTGTGTGCTATTGTTCGTTCAAGCTCGAAAGAGAACTGTTTATTCTGGGCTGGCACACGGTCAGTGCATGCGCATTATGCGAGTCTCATCTATTCTAATCTAGGGCACTCACAGGCAGCTTTTCACTTCTTGTCGTGCAAAATGCGAAAAGGCATTTGAACCAATAAGAGGGGGATCTTGTAACACTAGTCAAAGGATGACAAAAAAGAAGAGATGCTGCGCTAATAGCCCTACTTTGTTTATTTCATATAAAATCGCGGCATTTTGCGTTATATAATTGCATAGGTTTGAGATCGCTATTACGACTGCGATATAATTAATCGTGCAGCACTAATGCTTAGTGTATTCTAAAGGGCAATAAACTCCACTCCAGCAAGATAGTCATTTTATGCAAATCATAGACCTTTATGCCTTATCTACAAATAAAGTATAATATTGGGAACATTGATCTTGAAGAGAGTGTCGTCGTGTTACTGTCGCAACCGAACGCGACGCGCTAATGCTGATGCATGGAGAATGACTGAGGCGAGATGACTTTCCGTTAACTTTAACTTAGAGACTAAAATATTAATTTTACCACACATTAAGCTATTGAATGACTTTAGAAGTCTTGGAATATAGTGTGAAAACTTGATTGTGCTTTACAGTTTTTTATGCCTTTAGTGGGGCTTAACAAAATAACACAATATGCAGAATGTCGGACGTCACTTATAGGCTAAACTGTTTTTATAGATAAAACTATTTACATTCGGCAGTCATGAAAACAAATCTCAGATAACGGTTGACTAGGTAACAATGTGTAATTTTGCGCCGGAGTTCTCCTTTAACTTACATTAGCTAGCTAACTACGAACGAGCTAACCAGATAACATTAACAAATTGACAAGCACTTACTGGCACAGTGGGCAGAATGGCTCTTCAAATGACGGACGAAATTGGAGGTTGTCATCTGACTGTCCGCGATCTTAACGTTGCATGTCTTGCAAAGCGCTGTTCTTTTGCCATCTTGTTGTAAGAAATTCTTGAATCCAAAAGCGACGACGACCCTCGTTATCCCTCCGGCTGACATGTTGATGTGATCTGATGTAAGTGGGCGTGGTGTGCGCGTAAGGTATGAGAGGGCATGACTGATGATCTCGTGATCCAGTCATGACAGCGCTATTCTCAGCCTGCGCTCCAGCTGGATCAACTTTATTTTTTTTACATAATTTATATATTTTATATTCAAACTGAAAACATGATGTGATTAACACTCAAGTCATATTATTACATGCAAGTGTGTTTGATTTATGGACCAAATTTTCAGATCAAGTTTATGGACCAAGTTAATTTAATTAATAAACCTATATAAAAACTATTAATGCACTACAATTAAACTGGTTATATGCCTTTACTTATAAAAATAAAAAACTTATTAAAAAAATACCAGGCTTAAGGCATTTATTTTTTATGCAGGCCATACACACAGGAGTGAAATGGTTAAGACCCCTCCCCCTACAAACACACACACATACACAGACAGGCAAAGACAGAGATGTAGGCTCAGATTAAGCAAGACCACATTCAAACAAACATATCTGACTTTCTGTGGGTCCTAGCTAATGAGTGTCAATTAGAAAGTTGTCCGGCTCGAGGAGTACAATATACATACCGATTTTTGTAACTGTAGATAAAACTAACAACCCTACTTTTGTCAAAAGGTGGCGCTACTGAGCCCTCACCACGCCCGTTTCTGAAACATTGCACGTGTCTACTGGCTAATAAATGTGATGTGTCTGTCGAGTTTCATGCATTTTGAAGCATGCTAAGGGTCTCAAAAGCATCCTAAAAGCATCCTAAAAGAAGGGTAAAGTTTGATGCGTCGCCACGGCAACAGTTTCAAAGATATCAAGAATCCATTCACAGGTCTACATCTGCCGTATGTTTACATTATACATATGAAGTTTGAAGCAAATCGGGTAAAAATAAAAGGGTGATATCAAAGCATTTTGAAAGTGACACACTTCCTGCTGCCAGTTGGTGGCGCTATAACTTTGACTCACAATAGTCACATCCATGTGATCGTCCTCTTACAGCGAACATACTGCTGAAGTTTCATCAAGATCAGTTAATGTATGCTGAAGTTATAACAAACTTCCTGTTTCACGTTTCTCGCCATGATTTCGTTTCCTCGCCACGGCCAAACCGTTCGAGATATCAAAAATCCCCACACAAGCTTTCATCCTCAATGTCTTCACTTTACGCTGACCGAGTATCGTCGAATTTGGATCAAAGCTCTAGGAGGAGTATTTCAAATAACATTGCGAGCGTTTTACAAACAAACCTCAATAGCCGACTTCCTGTTGGGCTGGGGTAAAAAGTAAAAGCGCGAGGTATAGATGAAACGATGAGATCAACATGCGTACCGAGTTTCATATTATTACATGCAAGCGTGTTTGAGTTATGGACCAAGTGTTCGGACCCCATTCCAGGGGGCGCTGACGAGCCCCCCTGCCACGCCCGGGTACCATCTTCAGCCCGGCTCTGATGGCCGCGGGTTCTGACCCGTGTGCAAAGTTTCAAGAGTTTTCGAGCATGTTAAGGGCCCCAAAAGTGCCCGAATAGTCGTAAGAAAAATAATAATAATAATAATAATAATAGAAAGAATAATCTAAGCAATAGCCTTCGCCCTTTCAGCTTGCCCTATAAATATAGCTGCGAGCAGCCGATGCGGGCCCAACCGGTGCACCGCAACCCCGATGCCTTTAGTTACCCAAAGGCACCGGGATGGTGGTACCGCCGGCTTTGGCCCTTTATCGCTGCTCACAGCTATATTTATATTTAATATAAAGCCGGTGGCACGCCACCTTGGTGCCTTTAGGGTTATTCTGTACGACGTGTAAAAACGTAACCCCCGCTTTGACTATCAAAAAAAGTGTATTGTAGAGCTTGCATCAATGCGGACTCGATGCGCTGTGCGCTGTAACTCCATGTGGCTTTAAGCGCATCATTCTCCACTCGGGATGCGCATAAGCGTTTTGTGCCACACTGTACTGAGCCTTTCATATCATATGCAGTGACGCAATGACAGATTATTAATTGCCTTTCTTGTTCTGTTCCATCTATTATATGTTGATAATAGATAGGACAGAGCACTAAAAACCTCAAACAAAGCACTAAAAACTTAAGCTGTTTGCTGTGTAGTCTGAGAATGAGCTGTTTGATTTGCACCCTCTTCCTCTTCACTGTCCTCCATAAAAACCAGCTATCAGGTCCATGTTGTTCTAGAAAGTTTGTATGTTGCTGCCTCAATTAACATCTCTGCTATACATTTAAAACATGGCTATATCTAAAATAATTTATCTTTTTGATTTTTGTTATCTTGTTTTTCATGAATATTTTACAACAATACAAAGAGCAATGTGTATTTTCCATTAATATAGTTTGTAATGGCTTTTTTGTCATAGATTATAATCATATTTTTTGGATTTGTTATTTATCTTTATAATGAAGTTGTCTGTATTAAGTAGATTGTGTTTAACACACACAAGAGTGATTTATTAGTTCAACACATAGTTATAGAAATTCTACTTTATCTAAAAAAAACCCTGCACTTTATACACACACACACACACACACAGACACACACACAAAATACATGTAAATAAAAATACCAAAAAAAAAAACATCAAATGTGTTTTTAGTCAGAGTATTATTTTATACAGAAACAAATATTTGTAATTCAGATAAGAATGAAGTTAGTGTTTTAAAATCTTAAGGAAAACAAATATATTGAAATATAGCACATGAATTTTAAATTCATTCAACTTCAATTACAAATACAATCTTACTTTTATTTAAAGCAAACTATACATTTAAAAGATGGGGGTTATATGCCTATTTTGTCATTTAAAAATATTGTTATGCAAAATTGTTATGCAAAAAGACAAGGACTTAGAGACAAGGACTTGTAGGAAAAATCACAGCCAGCCACACACACACACACATAAACACAGACAACAGCCCTCCCCTCCCACACAGACACACACACCCACACACACACAAGAGAGAGAGAGAGAGAAGAGAGAGAGGAGAGAGAATCGCAGGGGAAATAAATCCATTCAAACTACAATATCTGACTTTCTGTTGCTCAGAGCGAATGACTTTAAATTGGAAAGTTGATCGGCTTGACGAGAACAATATACGTGGTAAGTTTTTGTAACTGTAGGTAAATTGAGCAAAGTTATAACACACTTTATGTGTCCTTTTTTAGTCATAAAATTCATTTCCTCGCCACGGCCAGACCGTTCGAGATATCAAAAATCCGTCCGGATTGAGCATCCTCAATGTCTTGACTTCATGCACACCGAGTTTGGTTGTGATTGGTAAACACATGCATTGTGATTTGATGTATTTCTCCTAGGACAATTATTCAAACAACCCATAATTCATAATTCATAAATAACTTCCATTTGAACTGTCATAAAACTTAGAGCACGAAAGTTGTTTGGCCTGATGTGATCTATAATTGTACCGAGTTTCATATTAATTCATGCAAGTGTGTTTGATTTATGGACAAATGTTCGAATCCCAGTCCAGGGGGCGCTGTCGAGCCGCCCTGCACGCCCCTTACCAGCTTCAGCCCGGCCCTGATGGCCATGGGTTCTGACCCTTGTGCAAAGTTTCAAGAGTTTTCGAGGATGTTAAGGCCCCCGAAAATGCCAGAGAAGTCGCACACAGCAAATAAAGGGTTAAAATTAACCTGACAGGCGCCCCTCCTCTCACTCACACAGAGAAACACTGAGAGACTGGCAAAATTCTGAGATTTTCTCTACATTCAAACAAACATATCTGACTTTCTGTGGGTCCTAGCTAATGAGTGTCAATTAGAAAGTTGTCCGGCTCGAGGAGTACAATATACATACCGATTTTTGTAACTGTAGATAAAACTAACAACCCCACTTTTGTCAAAAGGTGGCGCTACTGAGCCCTCACCACGCCCGTTTCTGAAACTTTGCACGTGTCTACTGGCTAATAAATGTGATGTGTCTGTCGAGTTTCATGCAATTTCAAGCATGCTAAGGGTCTCAAAAGCATCCTAAAAGCATCCTAAAAGAAGGGTAAAGTTTGATGCGTCGCCACGGCAACAGTTTCAAAGATATCAAGAATCCATTCACAGGTCTACATCTGCCGTATGTTTACATTATACATATGAAGTTTGAAGCAAATCGGGTAAAAATAAAAGGGTGATATCAAAGCATTTTGAAAGTGACGACAACTTCCTGCTGCCATTGGTGGCGCTATAACTTGACTCACAATAGTCACATCCATGTGATCGTCCTCTTACAGCGAACATACTGCTGAAGTTTCATCAAGATCAGTTAATGTATGCTGAAGTTATAAAACAAACTTCCTGTTTCACGTTTCTCGCCAGAT